>JAEMWC010000158.1:787500-802500 GCA_016490735.1 Pachyseris speciosa
GAGCTGTATTTTAGAGGAATATATGTTGATAGGGGTCTAAAGAAATAGACTCCAACACAAGCTAAACACAATGCGTCCGATGTAAGAGAGACAGACTTCCCTCTATTCTTTTGTTTAGCACTAAGTTAGGGATACAATACTGTTTTTTGCAAGCCCGGGTTTAGGCTAATTGTAGCCTCTTGTTATTGTTTCAATCATTGGTTCGTTTCTGCTCGACAACGAATACATGTTTACTGATATTTCACAATCGTCATAAACATAGGATGTAACTAAACATATGATGAAAGTAACAACGCTAAAGCTCTTGTGAAGACGGAGAAAATACCACGTGAATATTCAAACACTAGGAGTTGGTTAATGAGCAAAATGAAGCAAACTTCACGTACTTTGGTAGAAGACGTGCAAGACCAGATTTTTTCTTATGAACCAATTTCTATTGTTTCAATATTCACGCCTTCCTTTCTCCTGGGAAAGGAAGCGTTACCAAGATATTTCACCATCGTCGTGAAGAATGGAAGAAATTGAATATATGGTGAAAGTAACAATTCTAGAGCTCTTGTGAAGACGGAGAAAATCGTCCATGAATATTCACACAATAGGAGTTGGTTAATGAGCAAAATGAAGCACAATTCAGATACTTGGGAGAAGACGTTTAATTCAAGTCTTTTGCTTATTAACCAATTTCTATTTTTTCAATGTTCATGAGTTAATTTCTCGTTGAAAAGGAAGATTTACAAAGATATTTCACCATCGTCGTAAAGACTGGAGGAAATTGAATATATGGTGAAGGTAACAAGGCTAGAGCTCTTGTGAAAATGGAGAAATCGCCCATGAATATTTAAACAATAGGAGTTGGTTAATGAGCAAAGTAAAGCAAACTTCAGGAAGTTTGGTAGAAGATGTACAAGGCCAGTATTTTTGCTTATTAACCAATTTCTATTGTTTTAATATTCATGTGTTGATTTGTCCTGAAAAGGATGATTTATAATGGTAATTGAACTGAGTGTAGTGCAATTTGGTCTGAAATTATACGCGTGATTTCAAAATCGAACGCGCGCGCAGCCTGTTCGATTTGAAATCACAAGTATGATTTCAGACCAAAATTGCATGACACGAAGTTCAATTACCACTTTATTACACCCAGATTGAAATCACAGTTTTTTTTTGTCAATATTAATATTTGTTTATCCATGAAATTCGATAGGTTATCATTTCATTTTCATTTTGATGGGTTACAGAAAGGATGCGATTTAGAGTAAACATGGTGCAATTTGGGAATAAATTGCACTGTTGAGCGCCAATCAGATTGCAAGGTTCACCAGTGATTTCAAAATGGGTGTAATAAAGCAAGATATTTCACCATCGTCGTAAAGAATGGTGGAAATTGAATATGTGGTGAAAGTAACAATGCTAGAGCTCTTGTGAAGACGGAGAAAATCGTACATGAATATTCAAACAATAGGAGTTGGTTAATGAGCAAAATGAAGCACAATTCAGAAACTTGGGAGATGTTTCATTCAAAGTCTTTTGCTTATTAACCAATTTCTATTGCTTCAATATTCACGGTGGGTTACAGAAAGGATGCGATTTAGAGTAAAAAATGGTGCAATTTGGGATAAATTGCACCGTTGAGAGCCAATCAGATTGCAAGGATCACCAGTGATTTCAAAATGGGTGTAATAAAGCAAGATATTTCGGCGTCGTCGTAAAGATTGGAGGAAATAGAATATATGGGGAAAGTGACAATGGTAGAGCTCTTGTGAAGACGGAGATAATCGCCCATGAATAATAGGAGTTGGTTAATGAGGGAAATAAAGCTAAATTCAGGTACTTTGATATTAACCAATTTCTATTGTTTCAATATTCACGCGTTTATTTCTCTACGAAAAGGAGGATTTACCAAGATATTTGACCATCGTCGTAAAGAATAGAAAAAATTGAATATATGGTGAAAGTAACAATGCTAAAGCTCTTGTGAAGACGGAAAAAATCAAACATGTAAATTCAAACAATATAGGAGTTGGTTAATGTTTAATTTAACTCTTTTCTTCTTAACCAATTCATATTGTTTGAATATTCATGAGTTCAATTCACCGCGTTGAAAAGGAGGATTTACCAAGATATTTTAGCGTTGTCGTAAAGATTGGAGGAAATAGAATATACGGGTAAAGGACAATGCTAGAGCTCGTTTGAAGACGTAGAAAATCGCCCATGAATATTCAAACAATAGGAGTTGGTTAATGAGCAAAATGAAGCACAATTCAGAAACTTGGGAGATGTTCAATTCAAGTCTTTTGCGTATTAACCAATTTCTATTGTTTCAATATTCACGCGTTTATTTCTCCTGGGAAAGGAGGATTTACCAAGATATTTCACCATCGTCGGGAAGAGTGGAAGAAATTGACATATGAAAACTAGGCTTAATATCAGGGTTAAACAGACACCAGTTTCACCATAATTGGCCCACCTTTATTACCTGGTTATTTTCTTTCTACAAGCTATTTGTTTCAGTGCAACCACGATATCCTGCACCTCAGCTACGATCAAGGTTATAGATTAAAATAAAGCTGCATTTTCTAACTAGTGGCAAGTCGCCTTCAGATTACATCTACTACAACGTCGACAAATGTACTTTTTCACTCTTGTACACTTCGTGTTAAATCTTCAAAACAGGCCAAAAAGACTGATCTGGTCACGTGTTGAATTACGAGACCTAACACGTATAAATCACGTGATCTTAGCCACTCAAAGAGGATGCCAGGAAGGCCACACCACGCTCATAAAAGCGGTGTTCTCGACCAGCGGGTTCGCCTCTGGTTGTCATGTCAACTGTAAAGAGGAGCTCAGTGCGTGTCTGGTTGAGATACACAGGAAGGGTGACCTAAGGAAAGACGAATGGTTCAAGTGTCAGAATTCAGCCAGAACACGGTTTAAAGTGTACAGGAATCGAAATTAACTACCAATTTTTTTTACGTTTTTAGTAAGCTTATAATCCCCACATTACATTTTCAGTCGTTTCCCTCCTTTTCGTGACAAAGATTCACCATATGTAGGGGTTCCAAAATTCCCGCCGTGGCCGAAAATTCGAGACATTTTGCGCGCGGGCATTTGTGTGTAATGTGCAAACGTGAAACATGACTGAGAAGGCGAAAAAGCTTAAACATGGATAGTTTTGCGCAGCTGGTGGCCCCGGTAGTGAATCTAGAATTTTAGTGAGAAAGGCCCAACTTTCGCCACGTTTTAAAACAAGTTCCTGCTACTTCTAGTAAATTATTTTACCCTCAAAATGTTTCTCAAATCAGCAATTTTCATATTGGAGAAAACAACTGGCTTTGAAATTTCTATTCATGTGCACTTTATAAAGGATAGATAGTTTCCCCAGGTCACAATTCTTCTATTAAATAACAAATTCAAGCTGTTCCAAGGCTAGGATAGAAGGTGATTCAAGAAACGTACCTTTCCTCCTCCTTGACGTTCAGTTCCTGGCTCAATTCTGAAAATGAAAAAGAGGCTACAATTAGCCTAAACTCGGGCCTGCAAAATATCCCTAATTTTGAGCTAAACAAAGAAAACAGTGAAGTCTGTCCTTCTTACATCGCACGCATTGTGCTTGTGTTCGTGTCTACTTCTTTTTAGTGTATATCCATAGACGCCTATCAACATATATCCCTATAAATTTGTAAAATTGCTTTACAGTTCAACCATTGATAACAATAATTACAACCCTTGTAAAAATATTTTAAAAAAGAAGAAAAAGAGAAACGCATAACGGGTGCCGTTAGCAGGAATTGAATTTTACTGAAAGGAAAGCAGCCGGGCTCTTCTCCGTTCAACAAGCATGCAAAATCTTTCGTTAATCCAGAAAGTCCAGTGTTCTGCATCTTTGGTGAGCCAGGGGGAAGACAGTCGATAAGGGACGAAGAATTCACGGGCAAAATCGGGGCTAGGAAATAATTACCTTTTGCCGCTCGACCAAGCCACATCAGTCATCAACCACCAATTTCATCAGTTCACCACTTCCATATCTCCCATAATACACTTTGTTTGCCCCCAAAATTTTGATTAAGAATTGTTTTCAATTTCTCTTGGGACGATTGAAAACAATGCTTATGCAAAATGTTTGGGGGGATTTGACTCCTGGGTTCAAACCAAATATGAAAGTGTATTATGGGGAGATGTGGCAGTAGGGTTACACCTCTTTGAAACCTCTAATTTCATTGGATCTTTATAGGCTGCACCTCTATTGTTTTAGGGCTAGGTTCCATTGTTTTCATTCTTTATATTAATATTTTTTTGAACCCATCTTGTGAGGTCTTCCAAATGGTGCAGGTCGCCCCCGATGTGGAAGTGGCGAATACCATTTTGTGTCCACAGGTTAGACAAGACTTCCTACCTGATCCATTTCAAGCTTGTAAGCGCCAGGTCAGTTGAAATTGTTGCTGTCAGCTCCAACTTGTTGTCTAGGCAACGGGCACCTTGTAACCTCAGACCTAAGCAATCATGGAAAACAAGAGAATCAGCGCAAGTGGCTTCCAGTTAGGTTTTCCTTCCACCCATGACATTATGGTATTAACATTTCATTCTGTCACCGAGCAAGGGACTTTTTCTAATAGAGATTCAAGTATTAAGATCCTCTTTGGAGCAAAAACATCGAGCGCTACACAATAAGAAAATAGAGCGTAACGTACCTTTTATTCCAAAGCTGCAGTCATCGATGTTGAGCCGATCGTCTGGGCCATTGGCAATCGTCACCTTTAGTGAGGATGAAAATTAACCGCGTTATGAGTCTAGAGCTTAAACGACAAGAAGCAAACCGTTGTTGTTTTTTTTTCATACGTAGAGACGCGCATTTGCGAGCGAAGCTTGTGTGCGAAGAAGAGCTAAACGATTAGGAAACAAGGTATGGAGAGAAGCTACCATAGGGTTGGCCCTCATTGGGATAGAAAAAAATTCCCTGACATTTCACTGATCACAAACCAATACCCCGATTTACATTTGTGTGCTCAGTCATGATTAACATGAGAAAAGCAGTGAGGTCTACAGCAAAACAAGGCCACCGCTTCAACTCAAAGGCCAGGTCACTGAACCTACAACTGTAAAATGAGCTATTTCGCTGACAATCCAAGACATATCCTTTGGTAGTAAAGCCAGCAATGGAGCCACGGAAATCAATTCCTTTGCAGGAAGTTTTGGAAACATTACCTTTCGAACAAGGAATCTCTCACTGATTTTCAGGTAGAATTTAGAATTTCCCTGACGTGATACACAATTCCCTGACTTTCAGGTAGAATTTAGAATTTCCCTGACTTGATACACAATTCCCTGACTTTCAGGTACAATTTCCTGACTTTTACCTGATCTTGAACAAATGTTTCCCTTGATTTTTGTTTGACTGTGGCAACCCAGTAAAAGTGCTTGATATCGAGCGCGCAGAGTAAAGTTTTATTTCCTCTTTCCGCCCATCCCGACTTCCTGGCGTTCGAGTACATTAAATACAGTAATAGCCCACGTATAAGAACCTGGGTTTTAAGAACCTGTTAGGCTAAAATTTTCATTTTAAGTCCCCTCCACATAAGAACCTATTAAGGCTAAAATTTTAAGTTAGGTCCTTATCAGTGGGGTTGCTGTAAAAGTGTTTAGGTAGAAACTGCTGAATTAAGATCATCATCTATTTAAAAGTAACTTGACATAACTTTTTTTTCTTTCAAGCTTAAGTACCATGTTGTATGTCTGTTGTGTTTGCCATTCAAATAATTCCCCAAGTATTTGCAAGTACTGTACTCTACTACAGTATCAAAGAAAGCTTTCTGACCATCTCCAACTCCGTGAGAATCGCAAAATATTAAATGTAAAATATCGAAATATATCCTAATGAAATAAATAATTACAAAATATCAAAACCACGTAAACTCCCAATGGGCAATGCCTCAGCTTCTCAAGTCAATGTGAGGTCATTTAAAGTGATAGATCCTTTAGATACAGCATATGAGCATACGTATTATGAGATGATAGTTATAACATATATAGTATATTCAGATGAAATTCATATGAAAATATATGAACCTATTTTTAGAACGCGTTCTTCTTATTTTTCTTATCTTTATTTTTATACTTATTTTTAGAACGCGTAGTTCTTATAAATATCTTATTAACCTCGTTTTCTCGGTCCGTACTGTAAGTTACGGTCCTCGTTTTTTCCTATTAATTTATAGCCAGCGCGCTTTGCGCTTAGGCCATAAATCAGCGGGTAAAAACTCGGTCCGTAACTTACAGTATGGACCTCGAACTCGGTTAGTAAGAGGTACTTATTTTTCTGAAGTTACTTGTTATTAGTTACCTCCAACGCTAGCTCTTCCAGGGACCAGTTGTTCGCTTGAGCAACAAACTGTCGAGTGGCGGTGATGTACGCTTCAGGCACAAACATGCCTCCCAACCAAATGTACAGGTTCTAAAACGAAAGGACATACTTTTCCTAAGTTATGTTATGTTACTATGGTCACTTTTCTCTTTCCGGCGAAATGCCCATGGATACGCTTTATTATAACAAAACCCAGGCCTGTTAAAGCGGCCAGCCCGCTAATACGGCCAAATCCTTAAGCCTTGGCCAAACGGACTCGCAAGTAGCCGCAAGTTAAACTTGCGTACAGACTTGCGTTGAGTGGCAAAACGGAGTCGCGTCCACTTACGAGTCTACTCGCGAGTCCGTTTGGCCAGGGCTTTATGGCCAGTTGGTGGCCGTATTAACGGGGTTATCAGTCTTATGAACGTTGAAATGCAGACCTTAAGACCCTTCGCTCCACCCGTGTTAGCAGCATGTGAGATCTTCTGCAGCTGTTTAATACGGTCACTAAAATCTGCTACCCACTGAAGAACTGTCAGGCCTTTCGGAACAGTGTAACGTCTCCAGTTGGAAGGCAAGATTCCTGAAAGTAAACCAGAGAGACAAAGGCAGTCTAATAGACCCTAGCACGAAATCGAGGCTCTTGCGGGGGAATACATTTACATACATTAAGCCTCGTGCTCACGCTAGTTCCAGCTCATTACGGAGAACAGGAATAAGGTCTATTTAATAAGACTTGTTTTCGTGAAAGCGACACTCAGATACTTAACTTCATCATTTAATTTCAGTTGCTTCATTTGTACACGTAGGCCTTGACGAAAAACAACTACAAAACGCTACCAATAGCTCGCTTTAGAAAAGACTGGGATCGAGAATATCGCGTGAGGGATTGTGGGATTGTTTGGGGACGCGCTTGTTTCTTCGCAATAAGCGTCCTCTCCAAACAACCCCACAATCGCTTGCGCGGCGACTCGGTCCTAGTATTTTCAAAAAGTGAGCTATAACCCAATTTAACTAAACTGGCACCAAAGGGGATCCTTTTGTCTTAGCTTAGTGTTGATGATACTCCTATTTCTCACAGTCAAAATGCTTGACAGTGTAATAACAATCAAAGGAGAATCTAGACGCTGATCAGTGCTGAAATATACTTAAACGATTCTTACCCTTGACCAAGTCGCTCATTAGATTTCGCAGGTAGTTTGTGGGCTTCTTTTGGCTTTCACATACGAGCACTATATGATTGAGGTCCTCTCTGATCGTGTTCAAAAGCTGATATCCAGTGTTAACCTTGAAAAACAAAATTGAAAACCAGTTAACCAGGCGCACCCAACAAGTTTCGGTAGATATCTGTTCGGTGGAGGGTAGTTCGCCTTAGGCTTTCGGCGTCGATTAAAGAGTACATTCGAATTTTCATAACCGAAAATGGGGAATCATAGCCCCTGAGGTTTTCAGAAAGGTCGTAATTGCTCTTTTAGGAAGTCAAAAACGTCAGCTGGCAATTTCGGAAAGGAAATGTCTTCCTAGAAAGTACGTGGAAAGTTCATTTCAGCTAGAATTTTCTCAAACGATGATTTTGTTCGGGCAAACATTTTCGGGCAATTAAAATTTCAGCTAAGGAATCCGAATAGATCAATTTCTTCTAGCTAACTTGAACATCACTTTAAACAGACTTCAGTTAACTACAGTTTAGTGAACACGATTAAAGAAATTTCTGTCTTCGAACCCGAGTTACAACGCAAAACTACCGGATACTTCATAAATTGTTATAATACCTCGCGTTCAAAGTAACGGAAGAGAGGATCCTTAATGTTGTCCAACGTCCTCTTCAAAGGAGTCAAATCCTGCAACAAAGCAATGCACTTCGTTTAGTTTGTAAGAACACAACCACAACAGCGTATTCTCGAGCAGCTTGTCTCACCTTAGGTATCATACTGAGCCAGTTAGAAGCTGTTGTGTGCAAGGTTCTCATCCAAGCAGGACGTGGGTCACTCTCGCGTCGTTTTTTCCTGTGGTACGTGGAAAATACGTAAAAGTTAGAAAATACGCAGGACTTTAAATCAGTAATCCTTTCAGTCATTCAACTGAACCGTATCCATGGTCCTCCATTCATATCTGTGGATGAATGCTTCTTAACCAACTTCAACCAGTTAAGCCGCATTGCTTTGAGGGAGCTTAAGCAACGACGGCGGAAACGGCAATGAAAACGTCATTTCAAGACGGAACTTCTCGTTATCGAAACTTTTTTTGAATTGTCCCGACTTGTTCAACTTTAGAAATGTGGGTGAAAATATCCAGGCACTAAATTAGCAGAAACGGCGTTGAAGAAGAGAAAAAGAAAGAGCAATTTACTGTCTTTCGCTCACGATCTCGACAAAACCTACAATTTGGTCATTTCACCGTTGTTGTTTTGAAGGGGACGGCAAAGAAATGAACTAAAAAGTAAAACGCACGTGCAGAGCAAATTAACCTATTGTTTTGTGGTGTTCTCGTCGCTGTTGCGTGTGCCGCCGCACACGTGAGGAAACAGCTGAGCAAAATGCCTCGCGAGGCATTTTGCTCGCTGTTCCTCACGTGTGCGGCGGGCCTTAAGCTCCCTACTTTTCAGTACAAGGTGGCTTGAACTTTTGAGTGTGGTTGAAATACTATAATGCCCCCAGATAAATAAGATGTGTTGAGTTGCACTTTACTGTGGTAATGCTAATTGATCTAGCCCACTTAATAAACAGAATACTTACCCTCGCCAAACGTAACTCTGCGACTTACCGTTTTAATTAAGCAGTGTTTAACTTAACATAACTATTATCTGGGATATCTTTTAAAGATATCTACTTTATATTTCCATTTTTCTTTTTAAGGTTTGGTTTTATTTAAGGAACGTTTACGACCTTTTAATCAACAAACAAACATAAAAAAACCAAACAAATGGAAACAAAAATGTCGGTTGAACGCAAGAATAAATGAATGTTGTGCAAACGAATGTTTAATTGGAGTAGTGAAGGCGTGAAACGCATGCAGGTAATTATCTGAACAAAAAGTGTAATGTCACAAATTAAAAGCACGTGCAATTGATTCTAAAAGTTCGTGCAATATTAATTAATTAATTGCCTCTAGTCACCGGCGTAAAATTATAGCATTTCGCGAAAACAAACTCACAGCTTCCTTGAAATTATCCTCATTAAAACATTTCTCGTGTGCTTAATGCATTACTAGTCCTTTGCATGATTGATATACCACGTTTATCAGAGAATTGCGTGTTACCCCATAACACATCTCTTGTACTATACTGCTTAATCAACAAAAGCTTTTAATTAAGTTAACAAATCATTAATTTTTTGGATGATTCATGTACCAAGTTTATCAAAGAATTGCGTGTTACCCTAGCACAAATCTCTTTCGCTAAACTGCTTCATTAATGAAGGCTTTTATTTAAGTTAACAAATTACTTATCCTTTACGTGATTGGTGTACCACGTTAAATATCAAAAATTCAACCTATCTGTTATCCAATCACAGCACTCGTACTATAACGGTTATTTTATACAAGGTTTTACGTTACTTACTCATCACTTAATCCATGCATGAAAGGCACTTGAAGCGGCTGGTCTAAGCTTTAAATGAAACGTTTAACATGCAAGACGTTTTCAAGCTTTGAGCAAATGGAGACTTCGAGATCAAGAATAAAGAATAATCTGGAAAGCATTTTGTTTTGGTTAATTGATCGATTGTTAACATTTTTTAAGCCAGAAATGTTAAGGTCATGCTATAGCATTGTTATTTTCCGCTGCGTAGGGCAACAAAGAAACTCGGAGATCGAGAGCAAAGAATTAACTGGAAAATTTTATTTTGTTATTTGATCGATTGTAAAAATTTTTTTTAGACAGAAAGTTAAATTTGATGTAATGCTGTTGTTATTTCAAGCTGCAGAACATGACATCGAGATTAAAGCATTAACTTGAACCATTTTATGGTTAATATTGATCGGTTGGCAATACTTTTTAGCCAGAATGTTAAAGACATAGCTGCAAAGTGTACGAAATGGCACACTTGGAAAAGACAGGGACCGAGTGGTCGCGCAGGTGATTGTGGGATTGTTTGGGGGAGGCGTATTGTGAAGAAACAATCGCGTCTCCCCAAACAATCCCATAATTCCTCACGCGGCACTCTCAACCCCAGCCTTTGGATTCCAAAGGAGATATTTCCACCGCGATCCGATTCCACGAAGAAAAGCAGTTGCTTGAGCTTTGTTAGTTATCTATACAGGTTTTAGAAGTTAAAAGCATCAGCGTTTCTGAGAACTCTTAATTCGAAGCAAGCAAATCAAGGAATGCACGTTAAAACTGTAAGGATAGCATGTACGAAATGAACGGGAGGTGAGGTGAAGTGAAGTAAATGAAAAGAAAACGTAAAGTGAAGTAAAAAAGATTTAAAGACAACTGAAACAAAATCAAAGCAAATAAAACAAAAATTCAATTTGAAAGTAAAACGTAAAAGTATTTAGCTTAAGTTTATATTTTAAAGTAGAGCATTTAACATTTGTCCGGGGAAAGTCTAACAAGAGGAACACACGACCGCGCGTGCAAGTTGCCTTCCTCGCGAGAGGTAGTATCCCTCGCGCGCGTGCACGCGTGTTCTCTCTCTCACTCGACTTTTTCCTGAATAAAACGAGAGGCTTCATAGAGTCCCACTTTGTAAGAGGATTTATTATTTAAAAAAATTCGCCAGTTAACACAGAAAAAGTCAGGCAGACGTTATGATTTATCAAGGGGGTTGAAAGAGTTTTTCCATTAAAAGAGTTACGCCACAGTCTTCGGATTTTGAAAAGTTTAGACTTAATTTTTAAAAAAATCATTTGTAATTCGTTTCAATCTTCTCCATCCTTCACCATCCTCGCCATATTTGCATTTTATTTTGTCTCTTTGGTGCATATCTTCCCTGACAAATTGTTATTTCTCTGTTTCCCATTATTTCAATACAATTTGATCTGTACGCTTGAAATTAAATCAAATTATTTGGTGAGCGGTTGCATTCTGATGACTACTACGTCTGAGACGGTTATGAATCAAAAGGAAAGGAAATACTGACAACATCTTTATCCTAACCCTTAGACAAAGATCGCCAAGGTTAAACCTTACTTTGCAGAGTCCGGAGAGTAGGCCAGCTCATCGTCATCACTCAACATCTGCATCTTTAACAGCTTAGTGACCATGTCTTGACCTGAATGGAATGGTGACGTCATGACATTGAAATTCCCCACTCCATAAACTGTAGGGAGACTGGCACGAGTGAGGGATTGTGGGATTGCTTGAGTAGACAGGGAACTGTTACAAAAGGTACTGGTAGTCCGTTCAGACGATTTAACAAGAGCTCAAAGCTGTTTTGTAAAAGCTAATTTCACAGGAGCAACTTTAGTGCCTATGAACGCTTGTCATCTTCCACCTACCAAAATGATACCGAAATCCTTCACTCGTGCTACGCTCCTTTCGCTTTCTGGTGTGGGTAAAACAAAGTGTTAGATTTTACAAAGAGTATCGTTGGATACCAGGCGACAGATGCCTAAAAGTTATCGACCGAGTTTATTCACAAATACGTTTACTAATTATGTGTTTGAGTGCACTCAAACGCATGTGACAGATCCCAATAAGACATCGGGAAAAAAGAAATTTCCTGCTCTTACATACACACACATAGTTGCTTATTCGGCAAATTCTCGCTATCTGTTAATCCGTTAAACTCTGATATCAATGCGCAAATTCTCCTCCCACTCCCTCATATAATTGTACCGTACTAGTAGCGAGAATTGGTTTCAATATTATTATTAATACACTTCCTCTTCTTTGGTCATTTCCTTTATTCTCGTTAACTACATAACTGATAAAAAAGTGAAAATGTGCGGAGAAATTGGATGGGGATCACGGCAAGGACAACAAGGGTTAAGGCATTAATTCAATTGTGTACTATGAAGAGGACGTTCAGATTTTATTACAATACCTTGCGTGGTGAGTAGCACTTTCTCAGCGTTATTGGGCAGGCCGAGCCACGATGGGGACTGAGCATCAGGAAGAGCTTCTGTCCACTGCAAGAACTGTTCGCGCCTGAGAAAACGGTGATGTACACATTAAAAACTTTCAACTTGGATGTAAATATGGGAGTACTCTGAGTCGCCTGAACGAGGGGCGTAAAATATTACACGCTTCTTGCCTCAGTTCGCCACTTCCACATCTCTTTTGGGACTTAAGTCGTCCCGAGAGAAATTGAAAACAATGGTTATGCAAACTTTTGGGGGGCAAACAGAATGCATTATGGGAGATGTGGAAGTGGCGAATGAAAATGCTAAGAGTATTACCAGCTTTTCACCTCCACGACTTTATCACTACAGTGTGCACGCTACATCTCCCTAGCAGTAAGTGTTGTCGTTCGTGTTGGATTTTTTTCTCACCTTATTCCTTCTGGCATGACGATATTCTTTCCCTTTTCTCCATCCACATCCAGAACCAGTGGGAAATCAGATTCAAAGCTACTGACCGTGAACAAGCGACTCACGAACGACGTCATCAGGCGCTGAAAGACGACAAAAAAGCTTCAATTACTTGTTTTACGAAAGCTAAACAGCTTCGACATATGTAACTTCAAAATGACTGTCAAACAACAACGACAACAACAACATGAAATTGTATACAGAGCGATTTTCAATTGAGTGTCGTAAACCATACCAAAGCAGGTATGCTAAAGACAGAAGCAAACAGCGCAAGTTGAGCGTGAAAAATTACGATCAAGTTATGTTTCTTATTAGTTGAGAAAGTGGAACGAATTTCGCTAACCAATCACCGAACGAAGTAATGAACCCCTGCCCCCGCAAAATAATAATAATAATAATAATAATAATAATAATAATAATAATAATAATAATAATAATAATAATAATAATAATAATAATAATAATAATAATAAAAAATAAGAAATAATGCCGACACTCAATCGAAAACCGCTTTCAACAGTGAACAAACGGCGAACTGCAAACCTGGTCAAAGTCGTTGTCGATACGGCCACCATAAATGGCCTGGGATAACAATGCTTGGAGAGCGTCCCAAGGGATCTTGTTGGGTGGGAGGTTGGTGCGACCCTGGAGACAAGAAACCAAAGCTATGTGAGATTAGAGCTCGAGCTCCCAAATCATAAATGAATGACCCGGACGTACAAGTACGAACAAGTACTGCTCACATGTTGCGTTACACGACTCAAAGGTCACGTGAGAAACACGCACAAGTACTGCTCGCATGTTGCGTTACACGACTCAAAGTTCACGTGAGAAACACGCACAAGTACTACTCACATGTTGCGTTACACGACTCAAAAGTCACGCGAGACACGCACAAGTACTGCTCGCATGTTGCGTTACACGACTCAAAGGTCACGTGAGAAACACGCACAAGTACTGCTCACATGTTGCGTTACACGACTCAAAAGGTCATGCGAGAAACACGCACACAAGTACTGCTCGCATGTTGCGTTACACTACTCAAACGTCACGCACCTGAGCAACTGCATCCAGCCAAGTATCCAACGTGTCACAGGCGACTCTCAAATCAGACTCGCTGAATTCGTAACGCTTGGACCAACCCAGAGGCACGTAACGCAAGCGCTCTTGAACGATGGCGTGGAACCAGGCCAACATGAAATACAGACGGGCTCGCTCACTGGGCGCCTGAAAAGAAACAAAAGTAAGAAAAATCGTTACGTGTTTTTGAATAGTTTAAGTCAAAGAAACAGATAAATAAGCAGCACTGGAGGTTACAAAAGGCTGGTGCACCATGTACCAAGACAGTTGTTAGTGTACTGTTTTCCTCCATGTGTTTGGTTTATTATACCGTTCTGGGCCCGGTTCTTCGAAAGCCGATTAACTTAATCCAGGATTAGAGTAAACTTTGGTTTGCAGTTTTTAACTTTTGGATGAACGTTTCTTTGCTGCTTTTTGCTGTTCAGGATTGAGGTCCTCCAATCTAACCCCTTGGTTAATTTTTAATCTTGGATTAGGGTTAATCAGCTTTCGAACGACCTTGCCATGGTGGATTGTTTCTCCATTGCTGTGTGCCACCCGTGAATTGGTATATGGTACACGCCCCTGAGCCAAGGGCTGCTGCAATGGGGACACCGCGGTTACATAATGGGGAAAAACGGCAATATAATTTCACACCTTTGGACACTCAATCCGTACTAAACGGTGTCATTTCAGGGCTAAAACAGACACTGATAACCCTTAAAAATTTAAGTGTTATGATTGTTGCTGCCTACCTTGCACATCCTTGGAGCTGGAACAGCACTGAAAGTTCTCAGCAGGTTGGCTTTCACTCCGGGAGGAGGCTCAAATACAAACACACGCGATGCTCTGAGCAAGTTCACAGGTACCTGATGGGTAATAAAGACAAATTACAACCTTAAGAAGTCGTGCTACACGCTGGATGTATCACACTGGTGGGAGGCGAGTGCTCTCACCACTACGCCATCCCTGCTCCCCTAACAGGCATCGTTTAATGATTGATGTTGTGAAGACAGAAGGCTTGGCCTTGAGTTCAACATGGACAGTATAGCCATTAAGGTCTATTAAGGAGCTGGATAAAAACAAAGACAAAACAAAATTAAATATCACAGAGTGGAGACAAATTA
>JAEMWC010000158.1:805000-807500 GCA_016490735.1 Pachyseris speciosa
ATTAGGGTTTCAGAAATTCATTAATAATTCATGAAAGAAATACAAACGAAATTATGTTTAATGAGTGTACATCTGATATAGACGCGGCTACATTTAACGTCCGATTTTCTAGGGCAAAAAAGGGTAACGCAAAATCTAAATATTAGTTTAAGAATGTTAGTGTAAGATGTACAGTAAAGCTTTTGAAGCCGTTCAATAAATTCGCAATTTTATCAAGTCCTTGAACTCGGCTGCGCCTCGTGTTTTAAACTTGGTAACACACTCCTACTCATTTATGACACAAGTAAACAAATCTGTGAAATGTGAACGCCCAGAAGATACAAGCTGGATAAACTCTGAGGATAAAAGGCAATTGATTTTCGAATGCGTGTTAACGTGATAGAAGCACAGCGACAGGAGTTTAAAACTCGTAATACTTTTGCTGTTGTTTTTTTTTAACTAGCTTCAAGAGCACATAGGTGCTTCCAGTATGAAAAAGATAATTTACGCTTCATACCTCATGTTCCACAACTGAAGCTAGGTCCAGTCCCTGCTCAGCATCATGCATGAAAGCTTCGCCCAAAATAGTTCCCACTACTCTTTGACCCATGGCTAATACACGATCAGGACGCAAGGCCTGGATGACAAGCAACTGGTGGATTGCCTGACCAATGGTTGCTACAAAGAAAAGAGCGATATCAACTCACACCTCTCTTCAAAGTCAAGACAAAGAGCATTATTTAACAAAGGTTAATAACCTTAGTTCCCACGTGTTCCCTCTCATTCATTTCCCACGCTTAAAACAAACCACCTCACTAAACTCAAACTGCTCATCAAATGCACTTGGTGCGGCTCGGTTGTTTCGAGGAAAGATGTTGGTCGCATGTTCTTCAAACTGCTCACTGTATACACAGGCTGACAAAAATGGTCTCGACTAGATTACACCCTAAGGTATGTTCTCCACATGTTCTCAATTTTAAGACCTTTTTCAACAAATAAATAAACAATAAGCTTCCAACTGGGAGTTGCTATTGCGGTAAAACGAGAATTCCATCTATCCTTGTTGTGGATGCATCTTGTGTGTCATGACTTTTACTTACACAGAGAAAGTTCTGAGTTCCAGCAGGAAGACACGCTCCGCTCAGGTTTGCTAGACTCGAGCCATTCGAAGAAATCCTTGCGGTTGAAACCAATGTACGCCTGGAGCTCCTTGAAAGCTGGCAGCTTGGACAAACGGACCACAGAGGAGGCCTATTAAGACGCCAAAACAAAGCCATAACTTTAACAGTGAAGACGTGACGCAGAACACCAGCTATACATTCCTTCTTCCATCAATAAAGCAAGGAAATGAAAGATCAAAGGGAAGAGAGATTCTATCACCTGCTCTGGTGTAAGTCCGTCGATTTTCGGTGGCTTTCCAGACAGAACTGATTCACCTCCTCGCAGAAACATGTAGAACTCATCTTCATACTCACTCTCTCTGTAAAAACAAATTCACAAACATTTAAGTGATTTATGCCTAGCGTCGAACACCAATGCCCTCACCATCTACCATGTTACTGAAGACCTGATTCATGATGATGGAACGTCAATACTCAATATTGTATGTACCATGCAAGCATTATAAAAGTTTGCAAACGAAGTTACACAAACTAAAAGTTGCTTCTCATGCGTATTACTTTGGCAGCCCTGTTTACTAATCCCACCATAAAATGATTTAACTGGACTAGTGATTGAGGGTGCTTTCATGCGACTAACTAGAGTGACAAAGATAAATCATAATAGCCAACGTGCCTCAGGCTGGTCTAATGGGGCGCGAATCCTAGTTGGTATGTAGAGGTGCGAGTCGGAAGGTAGCGCGCAGGGATACACGCGTAAGCCTCGCGGGCCTTCTCCCACGCGCGCGCCGCTACAAGAGACATACTACTCCAGCGCCTGCTTCACAGGACACAAAGGACGACGACTTGTAATATTGCCTACAAATCAGACCAGTGCTTATCGTACACAGAGCATTCGTTCGCCTTGACCAGCGGTCGGAAAACCACCTACCGTCGTAAGCTTAGTCCGTCGGTTTCTGCTTTTAAGAACAGACTAAAGACGCATCTTTTTAGAGCTACTTATAAAAAATTCCTTGTGTATTTATCTTTCTATGCATTTATGTTAATCTTTTCTTCTGTATAGTTTTTAATTTTTGATTGTTAAGCGATATAGAGTTTTTTTGTATATACCGCTATAGAAATAAAGTTATTATTATTATTATTATTATTATTATTATTATTATTATTATTGCCATACACGCAATGAATCAGGTGTTTAATGAGGAAGGGGCGGACGGAATTCTATTAATTGATGCGACCAACGCGTTCAATCAGATGAACAGGGCGGTGGCTATGCATAATATTAGGATCACTTGCAAGGAAATCGCCTTATATATCATTAACACGTATAGAAGCCCCTCTAGGCTGCTCATTAGTGGTGGAGGCGAGATCTCCTCACAAGAGGGTACTACCCAAGGTGACCC
>JAEMWC010000158.1:812500-875000 GCA_016490735.1 Pachyseris speciosa
CCACATCAGGTCTCTCAGCTTTGAGCACCTGGTTTAAGCACTGACTCTGTAAACTGCTGCGAGTCACAGTGAAGTTCACAAACGTCACACGACTGCACAGGTCTGGCGGAAACTCAACCTAGAGAAACAAATGAACGAGATAAGAATCTGACGTCTGTGTTGCGGAAAAAATCGTAACGTGCCCTATAATTGTAATGGTAATGGATTTATATACCGCACTGTTTGGTCCTGTACTTTGATGTGGTAACCAGGGGCCCGTTTCTCGAAGCTCCCGGTAATTACCGGGCCCGTTAAGCTGTTTTGTTTTCCATTCCATATGGGAGTTTCAAAAGTTTTGAAAATTTTACAGTAAAGTTATCCTACAAAGAAACAAAATGGACTTCATTAAAAGTCACAACTCACCCTATTTTTCTTGAGATTTTGATTTCAAATTAAGGTTTCCGGGCCCGTTAAGTTACCGGGAATTTCGAGAAACAGGCCCCAGTCCTGATTTGAAACCATTCAGAGTGAAACCCATTGGACAGTATCTTTACATTACGGTAACGCTGTACAAGTTTTAGTTTAAGTTCTAGTCTGTGGATGATGCCCCAGAGTGTAAACATTCCAACGTTTCGACGTTTCTGTGCAGTATTTCACCAAATACGAGTAGTTTTACCACAATTCAAAGTTGACATTTCACAAAATTTATATTAATATAGATTTTGTGGAATTGTAGGGCGTAAAAAGGTGAAACAGTACAGAGTTGACTTACCGTGGGATCTCTTGTGGACAGAAAGATGGTAAACGATGGCGACAAATCAATATCTTGATCTCCAATGGTGATGAGAACACGGCCACCAGTGCGACGTAATTCACGGTTCAACACAGGATTAAGGATTGGATCATAACTTTCAACGTCCTGGTAAAAAGACCCAATAAATTAACAACGAGTAAAAAAGAGGCAAAATAAGAATACAAACAGACAAATCTTTTAGTATGATGCCCAAAGGTTAGCTCGGAGACAAGATACGTTGATTTCAATTACCGTGCAAAATGCATCACTGTTAGCGAACTGGGTGCTTGGGGCCAAAAAAGCCAGAAAATGCTGGGATTTCCACGCCAACACACGCTACTTCAATACTCTGTCTGAGCATACGCATACACACTGACCGCTGACTTATGGTCAAGCGCAAGATTCTTTTTGTTGGGAAAAAAAAAGAGGGTAGGAAACTCACCTGAACAAGCAGCGGGTTACCAAACCTCAAAGCACTCTCCAGATTCTTGCGGAATGCATCATCAAGGAAACTGTAACAGAAACGACATTAAACAAGGGTTAGGCGAAAAACTGAACAGATCGCCAGTATACAACAGCAACAAAGGGTGTAGCAATAAAGGACACTCGTGTCCCAAGTTTGGATGGAATATTGTTGCATTTGGAAACGTATATTAGTTCCGTTCAGGGAACACATCTCCTCAGACCAATTTCGTTTTGCATTAGTCAGACCTGGCCAGGCAGACCAGTCAGTCTGTAAATGGAACCATCTTACAAGGATGGTTCTACAAAGAAAATTGTAAACTGCATACTGATGAAGTTCGAAGCACTGGAAAATAGTCAGTCCTAGCGGATTCCGTTTGCCAACAGAAAGCTCTAATCGCCTACTTCCAAACAAATGGAACGCACCTTAAGACACAAACGTTGCTCCAGAGAAAGCCATGCAATGCTAGTTACCATCTTAAAACCCGAGTCGTTAGATGGGACAGAAAGGCATAAAACAGGGTAAATCAGTGGAACAAGGAAGCCTTAAGGCTGGTTTTCACTAGCGACGCAAGCACAAGCGGAAGCAAAAGTAGCTTATGCCAAGTGAAAACGAGCACTCCTTGCGCTTGCGTTAAGCCCGTTTTCACAGAGAAATAGGCGCTCTTGTGCTTGCGCTTGTGTCGCTAGTGAAAACCAGGCTTTATGAATACAGACAGTGGTGTTCACGTTACCTTGTTTTGTTGATTTTCTTTCCTTTATACTCGTTCAGCAGGAACTCTGTAGCTTGTCCTGATGGGTCAATGATCAGTGGATAGCGGTTGAATCTTTTCAGCATGATCGCATTCTCCGTGCACAGATCATCCGCCGGGAGCGAGTTGGCTTGCCACTGAAGACGCTCATCGGCCGTGGACAAATACTGCAAAACAAGATAGAGCGCTTTTCAATTGAGTGTCGTAAAACCAAAACCAAAGCAATTACTCCGACCAATCACAACAGAAGTAAGCAGTGTAATGAGCCTATCAGAATACGGAGCAATTACATGTAGCCGGCGCAAAGCGCGGGAAAATACGCGCGTGCAAGTCGCGATTGGTTTTGGTTTTGCTTCTCATTGGTTGAGAAGTGGCGCGAGTATTCCTGGCCAATCACAGAGCGAAGCAATGCAAAACCAAAGCAAAACCATAACTACTTTCGACACTCAATTGAAAACCGCTCTAACAGGTTTTAGTATAAATCTACTGGCGTTCTATCACGAATGCCAATCTCTGATTGGCTACGCTACTCGCTATCTATTATGTGTTATATAATAAGGTGAATAGTTCGCGCGTTGTGATTGGTTCTTAGCTATGATCTATTAGGACAGATGCGCAGATTACGTCATCACGACCCACTTTTTTCCAGAAATGTGAAAATAAACAAGTTTTTCGCTTGCATTTTGTTTCTTTATTATATAAAACAAATAGATTCGATGTTGCCGTGCGTCTGTTCAGTAATAGATCACAGAAGACGTCAAAATGTGGTAAAAACATCAGTGACACACTCGCCTGCGGCTCGTGTGCCACTTCTTTGTTTTTACCACATTTTGACGTCATCTGTGATCTATTACTGAACAGACGCACGGCAACATCGAATCTATTTGTTAAATAGATAGTGAGTAGCGATGGTCAACAAAATGGCGGCCGCTTCTTCGCGTGTTTGAAGTGTCTGCGAGGAGGATTTAGATAATTTATTTGTTTCGTTTTGAAAGAATAGTAAATTTATACTTTTCGCTTTCGATTTCTATGGGTGATAGCTGATTTGGGCTGCGCCCTCATCAGCTATCACGTGATAGAAATCTCGAGCTCATAGCTCATAAACTAATTGTTAAATAGAAAACTCGGTATGGTTTAGTTATTGTGCATCAAATGGGAACTCGAAAAAAATCCGAGCCCCAGATGGGATTAGAACCCATGACCCTCCGTGATCTAGTCGGATGCTCTAACCACTGAGCTACTGGAGACTCTGTGGTGAGCAAGGGTGAAATGTGGGTATTGACTAGAACTGCATCACGCAGTTACATAGTCAAATTTTAAACGACCATATATGACCCATAACTGCATCGCGCAGTCACATTAAGGCATATCGGCGATAGCACCTCGCTAACTGCATCACGCAGTCACATTAAGGCATATCAAAGATGCAACCAACCAACCACCAAAGCGAGTGAATATAAGAGAAGTTAAAGTTAAATTTTTTTCGAGTTCCCATTTGATGCACAATATCTTTACTTCTCTTATATTCACTCGCTTTGGTGGTCGGTATGGTTTACCAATCAAATGTCAACAGAAATTTCAGGTTCTATTGCGCTTTGCTTGTCATTTTTTTCTTTTGCTTTGTTTTGTTTTTGACTTTTTCAAAAATACGAGCGCAGTTCAACCTAAAATTGTGACTTCGCCGTACACTTTTTTCCGTGCTTTACCGCATTAACTCGTACTTGCTTTGAAATCCAATAGGTTCGTCATGCCATTCACCTTTAGTAAGACTGGCAAGTGTGATTAGCTTGGTGTAGTGTAAATAGCTTGGGGATAAATGCTTTGATATTTCGAGTTCTAGTTCACTTGAACATCACTAACTCGAAGCATTTCGCTCGAACAGTTTCTGTTTCCGTTTTAGAGTTTGAGTGACCCTGATAAAACCGCTCAGCAATCTTGTGTGTTTATTGGCCAGACTCCGTAATTGTAAGAGAGAAATGGCAGCAACAATGACTGGATAATGGCGCTAATTTGAGGAAAGTGGTGTTGGCAGAAATAAACTGTTATAGTTGTTGGTCTGCTTACCTCTACTCTTGCAATATCTGGCCTGAACTGAATGTTCGCTTGCTGCAGATGTGAAGCCCACGAGGTGAACAGATTCTGACGAAGCTGCTGGTCAAAGTAACCTGCAAATAAACAATAACTTTTTAAATTCCAACTGTTTGGTGGATTTTTTAAGCATAGAAAATAGAGCACCCCGCCCCGCCTCCTCTACGTTTGGCCATAAAGCTGTGGCATTGATAAACGTCTTAGAATCATTCTCACCTGCGTAAGCCAGAAAAGCTGAAGATAGAAGTACGTCTCCCACAATAGTTCCCATCTGTGTCTGGAAGGCATTGCTGCCTGTTTCCCACCTCTGCCTCTCAACGGATAAACTGCGCAGTAACGCAGTGCTGCGACTCACCTAAGACACAACACAGAGCGGTTTTCAATTGAGCATCAAAAGTGAATTGCGTTTGCTTCGGTTTTGCATTGCCTCGCTCTGTGATTGGCCAGCAAAACTCGCGCCACTTTCTCAATCAGTGAGAAACAAAACCAAAACCAATCGTCGATACGCGCGCATTTTCCTGCGCTTTGTGCCGGTTGCGTGTAATTGCTTTGAATTCTGATTGGTTCATTACGCCGTGTGCCTCTGTGGTGATTGGCTGAAAACTATTATAACCGATCACTCAATACCAAGAGGTAGCTTCAGCATTTTTAGTGTGAAAAAGCAGCGGATAAGGAGAAGGAGCGAGACTTCAAGCAAGTGTTGGATTTTTTGTCTGAGGTGAGTTTAAAAACTGTACTTCACATTAAAATTATAGTATAATGGACACAATTCACATGATGAAAAGGACTTCAAAAGCTGGCGTTTCGAGCGATGGGCTTTCGTGGGAATGAATACTGATGGCGTCGCCCCCGAGTTATCAGCTCTTGAGAGTAAAAAAAAAAAAAAAAAGACCAACGCATCGTTGTTATGAATTCGGCACTGCATATCAAACTGTTTCAGGTCTTTTGCCTGCACCCGTCACCTTACCTTTGCTTCGACCGCAGCCAAGTCTGCCTTGATGGCCTGGGCCTGGCTAATCAGTGCCGCATACTCCTCTTTGTAACGAGCAATACTCTTCTCCAGTTCAGAAATCACGTGACTTATCTCATCGGCCTGAGAAAGAAAATCAGAATTTAGCACTCATCGCGAAATGACTCGCGTTGCAAATAACCCGCTGATCACTGCAGAGCACAACTTTCTTGTCTTACCTTAATTCTGCTGGCCTGGGCATCAATCTCCAGACTCTTGAGTTCATTCCTTAGCGGGTCCACTTTTGTAAGCATATCTGCATAGCTGATCTATATAAACAATATCAAACTCTCAGTATTCCTGCCGTCACAAGTTGAATCGAGACTTCCCTAATTAATATTCCAAATATATACTGAGTGCAGGCATTGCATTCTCATCTCTAATTTCCAGTGTCATGAATAATTACTTTCTAGTACTGGTGCTAGAATTGGTTTTAATTGAGATCGTTGAGTGTGATCCTTCAACGAAACCCTTCTCAGAAGCAATGAGCTGTTGTGCTTTGAACGAGCCTTGAACGTGACTAACTATGGAGTCCATATATCAGACAGTAAGATCGTATATCATTTTAAAAGACAAGTTATTGGGCAGGCCTATCCCATTCAAATGTTCAACGACACTAAGATACGTTTTGAGTCTGAATGAAATCCTAAATGTGATCATTCAAATAAAAGCTACTGAGCAGTACTTCTGTGGTGCTGTTTATTATGCTGTACAAGGTGGTTATAACTTTTGACTCTGTGGATAAAATCCTAGTGTTACCATTCAAATGTAAGCTTCTGAGCTGTACTTTCTTGTCATGCCGTTACTGTTGCAGTTTTACAGACTTCAAAGCTTCAACTGAGAATTTTTTTTGTAGGTGGACAGTGAAGGCAAGTTATGTAATCTACCTGCGCTATCGCCCATTTGACAAGAGGTCCACAAGCCACACTGGCACGGTTCACTTTCTCAAAGTTGTAATCTGGGTTACTCATGTACTTGCTCAGCATGATCTTACGAATGTCGTCCCTAAACAAACAAACAAAATAGACTTTTCTTGAGAAATGGTCAAATTTAGTTCTGTAAAATCTTCAGTACCTTTTGTTCTAATATTGCAAAACAACAGTAACTTTCTTGCAAAATGTTGTATTTGAGGAGGGCTATTAATATGCATGTAAGCTTTATAGTTTCCTTTAGGCCTCCTCGCTACTGTTACCATCATGCTGCTTTTATTCTTAATCATCATCATCATCATCATCGTCATCATCATCATCATCATCCAGTGACGTCACCACCTGAAAACCATGGCGCTGTTTGTAATGCGGCATTTTGAGAAACGCAACATGAGATTCATATATATTTTTTCCTTTTTCGTTTCTTTTGTTAGCCACGAAGTACAGTCGAACCTTGATTATCCGGATTTGATTTGATTTCTTAATTAATTTAGTTTTACATTTTGTTATTAATATTCATATTTTCGATTATCTGGAATCTCGATTATTCGGACTATGTACTCCAGTCCCGGCAAGTCCGGATAAGCGAGGTTGGACTACGATACTTGTGGGTGATAGCGGAAAGTTGTACTTACGAAATGTCCTCTGTAGAGAAGTTTACAACAGTGGAGATGAAGTTGTCCTTGATAATAACACCACGGATGGTTCTCCAGTCGGAAGATTGCTCCCCCAACAGCAAACAAATGGACTCCAAAGCCAGCTTGACAGCAGGAGGGGGATTACCCATGGAACGAACCTCAACCAAATGCTGTTTCTTGATAGACTTCACAGCTGTAATGAGTGATATTAAAATCAATCTTAAGTGAGATTCAATAGCCCATTAAACAATTGCATGCTCAGTGACCTGGTCCCTGAATAGGAACGAGGCTGGCGGTGACCTTGTTTTCATACACACCTCACTGCTTTTCTCAAGTATATGGTGTTGTTCTTATGCTTACTAGTCCACTTTTGCGTAAGAAAGACAGAAAGGTTTGTATCAAAACGCGCTGACCTTTAGCCTCGCCTCCACTTAAGGAGGCCACGTCACTGAACACAACTGTAAAGCGGACTACTGGTTGTCGATAGTAATTCCCGTTTTGACTGGTTAGCAAAACTCGCGCCACTTTTTCAACCAATGTGACGTGAACCAATTACCACTTGTTTGCGACGACAAAATCATTAGAGAGGTTACGATTGGGTACCAATACCGATACCAATACCTGAAGTAGGTTACGCGCATGCGTTGTCAGCCTGTGACATCTCTATCGGTAGTCAGGACTACGGAAGTCGCCTCCATATTGGAAGTCTTCACCACCGATTTCAGGTCTTCTTGCTAAAGGTTAGATGGAATGCCGTTTTGTTTAAAGTGCCCCTAACCCCAAAAATTTTTTTCGCCTAAATAAATCTACTTATCATTTGAAGTATTTCGGCGAAAGAATTATTGGATTTGGTTGAATCCTCGATTTTTTATGGACAGCCAAAGTCTCATTCAATTTGTTGCACGGCCGAGTAAAAGGGAGTCTGGGTCAAACGAGGTTGGTGACGTCATCCCGGGAACGATTGAAAGATAGCTTCTCAGTCAATCTCTGTTTTTGAAAGCGTTTGTTGGGGACATCGAAGCACATATTGGAGGGTAAAAGCCTGGCAGTAGTTAAAATTGTGTTGGAATCATGTCCTCCTCGTCCTCGGAGTCAGAGTCGGACTATGTGCAGGGTGAAGACCAAATTAACTTCATTTCTGAAGTGGAACTAGAGCGGAATCGGCGAGGAGCTCGAAGGAGCCTCATGGTTATGAAGACTAGGAATGGACAGCAAGATTCGCGGAAGAAGACGAAAAAGATTAACTTCGTTTATAAGTGTTATCTGCCGTACTTCGTGGTTCTGTGTACGCTGCTGGTGAGCAAAAGCTTTGATTTAACATTTCAATCTTGAACGACCGAGTACCCGTGCATCGGCAATGGGAATTGTACAGCGGTTTGAAAACAATAATTGTTATTTTATATAAACGGCGCACATCCGACTTTAGATCGGTATTTTAAACGAACATCAGCAATTAATTGTGGAAGTGCCTTTTTATGGGAGGGTCTTTATTTATGGTATCTATTCAAAGAAGGCAAAGATAGATTTGACAAGAGAACGGAAAGTGAGCTCAGCGGACGCGAATTACATGACTTGAGGACTAGCTAAACTTCTAGTTATCCTCAGGCAGTACTGTGAACGAAGCGAAGTCAAGGCAAGGTAAAATAAAATAAATATAGCTTACTGCAATTAAAATTTGAGGCTACGTATCCGTCTAAACTTTTGGTTAGAAATAAGCGAACGCAACTTCGCGATGCGAGAATAATTTGCATATACCCGATGTAAACAAACTGACACAAAAGACGCGATTGGATATATTTTACTACATGTAGCTCCATTTGAACATGAAGTTCGAGTGGCACCATCGTCTAAATCAACTGAATTCGGTTAAGTTAATCAATTTGATTTGTAAACACTTCAAGTTTTCTTAGCAGTCTACAATGTATTGATCAGCGACATGGGCTTCTGTCAGTGAATTAGCATGGCCTCTGAAATATATTTTGATTGTTGACGTTGGAAACCGGTTTTAATAGAGCGCTTGTGTCGAAGACTGTAGGACTCATGAAGCCGAAAAATTTAAAGGAAGTTAGATTGATGAGGTTTTCCTAAAGGTACATATCGAGGGCCATTACATTCTGGACTACTTTGTGTCGCTGCGGTTAAATCCTTTGTGTATCCGATACGCAGCACACCGAATATCACAATGCATTGGAAACGTGGTAAATGCACATGTTTGGGTTGTATCACTATACAATAAACGAGTTTTAAAGAGGAGATCTTTTCACTGAACGGACTCATTGGAATTTTCTGTTTTCACCGTATAAAAGGGCATAAAATGCTTGTGAGATCAGCCGATGGGAATATGTTTATTTCACCAACAGCCGGTCTGTTTTTGGCTCATTCGTTTGCAAAACATCAAAATTTCTCTTAGGAGAGACATGTTATAGGTGACAATACTATGGATATAAATTATCGGTTAAAATCATGTCTTGTTTGCCCTCAGAGTTAGAATTATTGAGCTTCCTTCAAAGAACTTTGTAAGCGCAACAGAACTTCCGTTCCCGGGATGACGTCATACAAGCGCTGAACCCAATCTCCCTTTAACTCGGTCGTGAAACAAAATGGCGGCGTTTTTGGTCGTAATTTCGAGACTTTACCGGGGCACAGAAAAGCGAAGATTCAACCGAATCAAAAATTTTTTTCACGGTTGTGCTTCTAATTCAGAGACGAATCATTTAAAATGAAAAAAAATTTGGGGGTTAGGGGCACTTTAAAAACACAGCATACATTTATTCTTTAAACATTTTAATTGATATAACGCTTCTGAATCGATAAGAGCGAGTTCATGTAATTTTAACACGATATTTGAACGCCATGTTTTACCGGTATCCGTCCTTAACAACTTACAACTTCATTTATGCACGACGGAAACGACTACGGCTGTGGAAGATATTGGTACTGGTATCGGTATTGGTACACGATCTTAACCTCGCTATTATTGGTGAAGGAAAACCGAAAAAGATATACAAACTTACCCATCTTGGCGTCTTGAACAGCCGGTTCTACTTTGGCCAGTTCAGCCATCACACTGGTCTGTTTCTCTTTGATCTCTTTGGTTTGTTTCTAAAACGTATCGTAAGGCGGATAAATGAATAAATGACTGACTGACTGACTGACTGACTGACTGGCTGGCTGGCTGACTGGCTGACTAAAGAAACTTGTACGATATGCTAATAAATATTTCCAAAATTCATAATTCCTCGCAGTTAACAATTAAAGACCCACCTCAATTGTCGCTTGAATTTCCATGGAAGTAACTTTTTTCTTCTCGGCCTCTTGCTGATCTTTAACCTGGGAAACAAATTCGCAAAATTGTTTAGGCCGTGACTTAAAGGGAGAATGTTTCCTACCTCTTTTCTTACGAGTACCCCCATCCCGGTTCGACTTCCGCCAATCATTCGGGTCCGAGATACTCATTTCGCGTGGTGAGCGCGGGCTCATTTCTCAAAACAGCTGCTAGAAATCGAGCCTACCTTTCATCTAAATTAAGAAAATCCTGTTTGAAACAGGTTTCGACGCTTAATGTTGAGCACACTTAACTCACCATCTGTTTTAGTTTCTGATTAGCCAGCGCATTCTTTGCCTCCAGTTCTTGACTCTTTAGTGACAAGCTCTTCTGGAGTTCTTCCACCTAACAGAGTGACAACATAATACCGTTGCACTGGTTAGTGACACGAACGATTTTTTGAGAATTTGGGTCTTTGTTGTCGCTTAGATCTCCTTTAATAATGAAGGTTCATTGGAGAGAGAATCTAATTCAAGATGAAGTCTAGCAATACCTGGTCCACAGTTTCTCTGATTTTCTGCAATCCAACGTTCAAATGAAGCTGTTGCTCCTCAAGATCTGATCTTTTCTCGTTAAACAATTTCACCTAAATAAAACAAAAGGTACATTGTTCAACATAACATTGAAAGCCAACTCAAAAACATCTGCTTGCCTTGTCAGCACATCTGTGGCCAAGGGTACTAACAGTTTCACTGCATTCGTACGGTAGTCTTGAACAAAAGTGCAACATATTCTGTGTTCCGTCAGTACAAACTTTGGAAAAGCATGGGATGGAGCGTGCCGCGTGAGGAATTGTGGGATTGTTTGTGGAGAAGCGATTGTGTCTTCCAAGACGCGCGCCCCCCAAAACAATCCCACAATCGCTTGCGCAGCCATTTGATCCGCGTCTTTTCCAAAGTGAACTGTACCAGAAATTCGTGTCATCGCCCCTATAAATACAGTACTTACGTAATGGTTAATAAAGTCCAGGTAGTGTCGTGGTGTGATAGCCATCACTCTTCCTCCTCTCTTTGCTAAGCGTTCGTTCGCCTGATGTAGTGTTTGATGGACATACACAAAGGCATTGATAACAGCTTCCCTGTGGGTGGGTGACATCGGAAGATCTTCGTACACTTTCGGTAAATAGTCGGGTGGACAGTACTGTAAGAAAAACGGCAAAACACCATTATTGAAACCATGACTGACATGACGTAACCAACGAGATTCTGGAGATGACTTCGACCCGCAAAACGAGGACGGCAATGACCCTTTAAATCGTTGATGTCTTTGCAAAAGTATCGTTTATCGTTATATAATAACTTACTTCTTACTTCTACGAGGCCTGAAAAATAACGCTATCCCATCCTATCCTGTTTTTCACTCAAGATTGAAGGGAAACACAATAGGCAGGGTGGGGTGGAGGGGGGTATATTAAATTTAATGACTAGTCATTTTAATGTTCATAATTACTTTCATGTATTCTGATACTCACATTGGATTTCTCCAGATCAATCTTGCTTGTGAATTCCTTGCCAACTTGATACAAAGCGCCAGTGGACCAGTCACCGAACCAGTTAAGAACGCATCTGCCACAAAGAAACGTTTTACGAAAATGGAACACCCAAGAGTGATGACCAACTATCAAACATAAACTAAAGCCTTGGGGTTGAAGATTTGTCTAGGATTAAACACTTGGTCGTGTTCATTTGTATTGAGGTTTAGTCTTTTAGTTATACAGAGCTCTAAAATAAACTAAACAAGCAATGCTCAACCCTCATTTTTTTCAGAGTGTTTGTCCAAGAGCCCATGAAGCTTGAAAAGGTCATCACGTGGAAATATGTTTTGAAAGTTTTCGTGACATGTTGGGGGTAGGGGGGGAAACATGTGGGTGGTGACACGTTGAGGTGGGGGGGGGGGTGGTGACTTGTTGGGGTTGGGGGTGCTCTTCCTGTACCTGTTGAACAGAGCTGGGGATGTCGCTGCTCGACTCTTCAGACCCTCATTGGAAGGATTCATGGTGAAGACCACATGTAGGTTGTTCATGACCTAAAAATGATAAAAGAACATTGAAATTGTACAATTAATAAAGAGCCTGCAACGTGATTGCTCACAAAGAATTACGCTACGAGCCAGTAGCGGGTAGCGCGACTGATGTTCTTACCATGTTTCCTCGTCCTCAGTGCGTTATCAGAGCACACACGCACTGACAAATGGAATTTATATTTAATACATTGTTTTGTTTTGTTTTTTGTGTGTGTGTGTGTGTGGGGGGGGGGGGGGGGTGGGATGGGTGGGTGGGAGGGGCCTCATGACGTCATTCGTCCGTCTGCACTTCAATCTCAAACTCATTTGCCCACTCCAAAAACGGAAGATGACAAACAAGTCATTTTTCGGCATTTTCAAAGCCAGTAGCTTTTCTCTGTGAAGACAAAATTAACAAGAGCAAAGCTATGGGCCGTGAAAACACCGAAAAATGAAATTTTGTTATCTTCTGTCTACCCAAACGATCCACAATCGTTCACTAGTACCAGTATTCCCTTCGCTTTTGGAGTGGGCAATATTCAACAAATGGACGCTACTGACAATAAGCTACATTTTCCATCCTCACCTGTTGTGTGAACCATTTGTAAAGCTCTTCGCTGCTGTCCAACATCAGACCTTCCCTCTGCGACCCTTCCTTACACTGCGTCATCAGAGTCGTGTACTCATCTCCTTCAAACAATCCTGGAACCTGAAAAACAAACACACCAAACATATAATGGTAAGTTAAATCCGTTCACACATTGCAACCAGGAATTCAACCTGACACTAGGAGTTCACCCAGATACTTGGTAAGGAATTGGGACAGTAGATGCAGGAAGTAAACTCAGGTGTGAAATTTAAATCAACTCTGTAAAGATAGCTTCGTACGCCAGTCTGGGTCTGTTTGCTGCCGTCTAAAAACTGTGATTAGCCAGTATTAAACACAATAATTCCTTTGCTTCGATTTTAGACTAATTTTGAACCCACAAGTTGAAAGACAGGGTCAATAGTCGCTATTAAAATCCCGTTACTGAAAAACATCTGATTGCTCCAAATAAAACGTTATTATCTTTTCGTCCCAAGATGAAAGGCTTTGCACTGCAATCTTTTACAAGGAAAAAAGCAGACTTACTTCTCCATTTGCCAGCAGAGTGTTCATTCTTTCTAAAAAGCTTGACTCCAGAATGTTGGATTCATCCAAAATGAACACGATCTTTTCGTTCTTGCAGCCCGCTCGTCTCAGCACTGATCGTAGATCCTCGTCGAAGTCTGCGGCCAAATACTTGCGATGAATCTGGAAAGTCAGAGTTAAAATGAGTTGAAGCTAAACTAAGATGACTTTGGTCTTAAGTGAAGCACCCTATCAATATTCTAAGCACTCTGTCTTTGTTGATAAAATTAATATCGCGTTGTATGTCTATTTAACAATTAAATTATGAGCTCGAGATTTCTATTGTGTGATAGCTGATGAGGGCGCAGCCCGAATCAGCTATCTCTGATTGGCTACGTTGTTCTCTGATTGGCTACGCTACTCGCTATCTATTCTGTGATAGATAGTGAGTAGCGGTTGTCAACAAAATGGCGGCCGCTTCTTCGCGTTTTCGAAGTGTTTGCGAGGAGGATTTAGATAATTTACTTGTTTAGTTTTGAAAGACTAGTAGATTTATACTAAAACAATTAGATTATTCGCTCTCGGTTTCTATGCGTGATAGAAATCTCCAGCTCATAATCTTATTGTTAAGTAGAACAGAAACTTAACCCACCTTGACTTGGAAGATACTGAGTCCATTCATCCATGCTACGAATCTCGACAGCGTGGTTTTACCAGCCCCGCTCACACCAATCAACAGCAAGTGGCCCTGTGGATAACAAAGGTTAAACAAAATGTCAGAGATACGAGGTTGTGAACTTGCACGCGGCACATTATCAAAAGTGGACTCATTTGCAGTTACGCCCCGGCTAAACAATCAAACGTTTTCATCCAACACCGTGTTTGCTAAACACAACATTCGGTGGCTAAATGGACAAACAATGTTATGTGTTTTCATTTGGTTGCTTTTTACAACACTACGTTGGACGAAAACGTTTGAACGTTTAGCGAGGCTTTTCACTCACCTGAGGCTGTCTAAATATCCTATCAATCCTGAGAACATGATCAAGCACTTCATTGAACAACACCAAGGGTACATCGAGTTCTTCCTCATAAAACACCTGAAATGGAAAAACAAAACGGAGGGAATAGATTAAACATGTTAAAGTGCACCTAACCCCAAAATATTTTTTTCGCTTAAATAAATCTTTACACCTGTTCGAAACACACTGCGCCTTTTTGCGCCTTTTTAAACCAAATCTTGTCTTTTTATAGGCTGTAAAAGTTACGAATCATCTGTCCCACGACCGAGCTAGTAAGGGGCATGGGTCTATTCCTTACATGACGTCACAAACTGCTTTGCATGCATGTTTACACATACGTTGGAAAGAAATCAACGGTAGGATCAATGAGCAATAGCATAAGTATGATGGTTCAGCGGGTACTTACCTTCAGTCTTGCTTTCACGAAATCTCTCAGCTCTTCCTGATCCACTGGCATGTAATCCTTGGACAGCCAGTTACTGAACAGGATCGGTCGCTTCAGAGCTGCGTTGCTGTCGATGTTAGGGAAATGCTTCAGGGCAACAGTGTTAATGTTCTCTTCTGTCCACTTACGTTCATCATCCTCCACCAACCTGTCCTGGAAAAGACGCAACGCTTCGTGCGCCCACAATCGAACAAGTCCCTCTATTGAGAGTGTCTCTAAAGGTTTCAGTGCCTCGCAGATTCCTCTTACCCAGCGGGTCATTTCACGCGGACTGTAGATATAGTGGGGCTGCATGTCTTGGGTGAAACGTTCCTACAATACCAATTCAGAAAATATCACGTATTAACATATAAAATCCACCAAAACGTCAAGGAAAAAAAAAATGCTTGCAGGCATTCGTGCTTTAAAGTCCCGTACACACGTATCCGGAAATTTTTTAAAACGGTGATTTTTTTTCTGTTTTCGAAAACATACGCGTCCACAGGTAGCGCATTCAAATCGTTTTCATCCGTCCACACCTAAACGCTAAAAACGATGGAATACGATACGTTCCCTTACAGAGCATGAGCAATGCAGACCGGGACAGACTAGACTCGATTTATGACATCATCGTATTCAAAAACCTCCATTTTTGTCCGTCCACACGAATACGACAAGCCAGCGTTTTCAGAAATCTCCACTCTGGAGACCGTTTTCAAAAAGTTCTGTTTTTGGTGCCCGACAACGCTGTTTACGCGTGGACGCAAGTCGAAACTGAAGAAAAAATCTCCGTTTTCAAAAATATCCGGATACGTGTGGTCAGGGCCTAAGACAATCACTGTTTACTCCAATGTCATCAGTACATGTACCTACGCACCCATTGTAATAAAGAAGGTATTGGTCCTCATCACCAAAAAATACAAACAAACAAATAATTCATTCTAATTGCAAGTCAAAGGTTATTTGCAAGGAGTACTAAATGGGTACATTTCCGGATCTAATTACCCGGGCTGCGCGCGTCTCGCGCGGCGCCCGGGTCATAAACTACCGACGGTTTTTCTTTTTCGTCGTCGAGTATCATCCACAAATGGCACTTCCGGCGTTTCTGCGCAAGCGCTAACTATTTTTAACAACAGTGATGCGTGTTGTCACGTATGGGAAAATGTCGATTCATCTTGTGGCTTTTGAAGTCTGAACAAACAATATGTTAAGAGAAGTGTCTATGCGAATGTTTGGAAGTTCAACGGCGAGAAGAAAGTTTTTAACATGAGTAAACTTAACGGCAGATGGACTGCCGTGTTTCCCCGTGTCTGCTTCAGTAGACAGCGAGTAGTCTCTAATTTTGGCGACGGATTGTGGGGGCACGTGCGCGCGCGAAGTTGCGAGGAGACGTGACGCGAGGGGAGCGCCAAAAATTAGAGACTACAGACAAAGGGAGTTTGACCTTTCACGGCCGAGTGATTCGAGTGTAAATCTCATGTCAACAGCAAGAATGATGCCTGTTGTCACGTATCGGAAAACGTCGATTCACCTTGTGTCTTTGAAGTCTGAACAACTAATATGTTAAGACAAGTGTCTATACGAATGTTTGCAAGTTCAACAGCGAGAAGAAAGCTTTTAACATGACCAAAATTTAACTCCAGATGGACTGCCGTGTTCCCGTATCCGCTCCATTGAGATGTACATTTTGTTGAATAACTCAAGTACGGGATATCACACACCCCTGAGACTTTGACAGGTAGTTAATTTACTATTTTAATTTCTGGACTTTCATTTTTGAATGATAAGCGATTAGTTTTTACAAATGTACTAGCGTCCCTTGAAACTGTCCAGAAACGTTCCTTTCTTGTGTTTCAAATGACCCTGGATTGACGTATTTGTAAACAGTTTCACTCTGCTAATTAATTTTCTACTCACATTTCACCGAGACTCCATTCACATTTATGCGATAAAATCCTACATCGTTCGATAAGCGTTTCCTTTCTCAAACAATTATCCATCGAAGCGAAAACAAGTGTGCTTAGTTTTTTTTTGGAATCAATACACTATTTTTATCACCTTGCATAATGATAAACGTCTGTGGCCTCAAGGTCATTTTTCCTGCCTGTGACGCAGCTAACCCGGGTTCGATGTCTGTTAGTGGTATATATCACGGGCTTTATTTTTTCTGTTTCTCTTTTTCTTGTTCTTTTAGAAATATTTTTTACAAGTGTTATTATTATTGTTCTCAATGGTTGAGCTGTATTTTAGAGGAATATATGTTGATAGGGGTCTAAAGAAATAGACTCCAACACAAGCTAAACACAATGCGTCCGATGTAAGAAAGACAGACTTCCCTCTATTCTTTTGTTTAGCACTAAGTTAGGGATACAATACTGTTTTTTGCAAGCCCGGGTTTAGGCTAATTGTAGCCTCTTGTTGTCATTTGGAAATGTCGATTTTTGTGACGTGGAGAAAACCAAAGCATTTGCAAAAGACTCTCTTGAAGCAAGGAAGCGCATCAGCGACAACAAATGACGTTGGGTAGTAATGAGTGGTTTTTCACTGTGCTTTGTCTGTGCCCCAATTCGCGACAGCTACTGCTCTTACCTGAGACATGGCGTAGAACTCCACCATGGCATCAGTGAGAGGCTGTGCATAGCTCCTGAGTGGCGGTACAATCCTCAGCATTGCACGATTGAATGTTCCATAGATCTGCGTGAGAGAGGCGGGTCCGGGGTAGTCCACATAGATTACTGGGACGTGACGCAGGAATCTAAAAACAGACATAAAGAGCTGTTAAAGTTACAGCAATCAGAAATACTAAAAGTCCTGACCTTAAAATTAGAGCTATTGAGCAGTACTCTATTAGTGGTGCTATGTTGTCGTCAGTATCTATGGGTGAGTCGATAAACCTTCAAATTTGTGACAATCCATTCAAATGAAAAGCATCAAGGAGTACTTTCACACGGTGCTACGTAATTCAACTTAGCAAGTTTCTACTACAGTACAACATTTTGCAACGTCAATAAGCTGAATTTTCAGAAAGAGAAGCTAACCCACTGAATACTTCAGCTGCTAGTGCAAACAAGAAAGAGAGCGAGATTAAAAAGGGTAAAGACACCAAAACCAACCTGTGTGAGAGAGGCTTCCTGCCTGGATCAGTGGGTGGGTTACAAGCCCCAACAAATTGAATCCTCTCCATTGTGACCCAAGCCTGATCAGTGGTGCGGTAAAACCCACCATGTTCAACAATTTGCCTCAGGAAGGAAATAACACGCTGGGTTCCTGGTCAATGATAAGAGACTTAATTACCAGACTGCAATATTATTACACTCACTGTGACAACTACTTGTAAGTAGACAATAAAATATTTAAACGTACACTGTATACGGTCTCCTTTGACTCTATGGGACAACAGGAGTGTGTCATCCCAAACTTTGCGATGTGCTGAGTTCTACGCGTTTTTTTATGGGGTTAAATGCAATTTAACCTAGTTAACGACTAGGAGCAAGTTTTTGCTCAGTTATTGGCATGGCATGGCGTTAGCGTTTGCTAGTATACTGTGGGCTGCCGGCAGCCATATAGCCTTTCTAGCATATGTCTGACGTCTTCAGTCAGTCAAGTGGTCAGCGGTGGTTCTGTTATATTTTATGCGTGCACCTTTTCCACGTGCTGGTAGTTTTTACTTGCTCAGTGCGTACGGGGCGTTACAGCTCGTGTGTTTTCGAGTATTTCCCCTCCCTTCCCTCCCTGAAAAAAATTGAAAATCCCAAGAGGCTTATTCCAGACTGATCGAGAGAAGACGTAGAAAGAAGCTTATGTGAAGCTGTTGATACCCACGAAATGCAGAGAATCAAAAGATTTTGACGATAATTATTCTGTTATTGGACAGACGCACGGCAACGTGGAATCCATTCGTTAAACAGAACGAATTGACAAAAGTACGGTAAGGATGCATTAGAATGGAAACGTTCCTTTATTCAGATGCAATCAACGTTTTTCTGACTGGGATGTAAATGATCCCTTAGCAGACATCTGTGAGACATCGGCAGACTGCTATCCGATCGTTATCGTACATTCAGTGAACCAGCAATTTGTTCTTACCATAATGATCCATGTCTGGAAGATTGATCTCATCGCAGAACAGCACCATCCATTTTCCAAGCTGCACTGGAGCTAACACGATCCCATTAGGAGTTCTCCTGTACTCACAGTAATGGTCAAACGTCTTCAAAAGCAGCTCAGGCGATGTTGCACTGGAGAAGTTCAGACCCACCACCTGCGAATAACATTTACTCTAATTCGATACTTTTTCCTTTCCTTTTCATTGGCACAGAGCCTACCACGTGACCTACAAATAACTGCCAACAAATAACGGCCTCCTTGTGCGCATTACCGTCCAATTGTGATTTTGTTAGTGATTTTGCTGTAAATAATATTCTGGTCATGCGTTGTTGTGTCCACGCGTCCATGCTTTTCAAATTTAGTGAAAAATGGCAGAAAATAATAAAAATAACTACGAAAAACAGGCTCGGTGATCAAATGATACACCAATTATTGAACTCGGTTTTCACAAAATATCATGATTTGCCAGTGTCTCACAGATCAATTATTTGCCAAAGCCGAACGACACGGAGAAATCACGAGATTTTGCTCAGCCTCGTCCAATAATTGTTAATTCATTGGTCAGGTCAGATGTACACGTGTATTTCTGCAAGGTAGTGAGTAAGGCACTCCTGTTTGGACCAACACGCAGCTGGGTGACAATGCACTCCTCAGTAATATGTAAATTGCTACTTTAGAGAAACAGAGCAATTGGAGAATCTATAACTTATCTCTTGGATTTTACACCAGCATTCCTATTCTTGAAAGGGAAAAAATCTCTGTAAGGAAATCTGTACAAATGCATAGCAATCTGATACGACTTTTTTTTTACCAGAGCTTACGTTGGGCTTTTCACCCAAAAAAGACAGACAGTTGCCAGAAAATAATATAGAGCCAATTTTACAACAGCCACTATCAATTATTATTGTCACTCTCGACAATGACCCTTGACCTTTTTGACGACAGCATTAATTTTTCAATTTGGTCAATTTGGTCAAAGGGAAGGGCCTAACGTAAGTTTAATACTACTACTCGCACTTTGAAATGTAAAGTAATTGACAACCCACCTCCATATCAGGTAAAGCTCTCAAAGCACTGAACAGAGTCATGGTCTTGCCACTGCCAGGTGGCCCGCACAGCACCATGGGCTTGTGTTCAGCCAGCCACGTGTACAGGAGCGCCTCGTGTCGCACTGTGTCTACTGTGGGAACAACAACATCCGGAGCTGCAACTTTGTGAGTCTCGACCTCAATCTGAGGCACCTTGGACTGCCACAGAACCCATTCACCTTGAATTGTAACCTGCAATAATACAGAACCCTTGAGGTTATCAAACACTATCCTGTATTGACAAAATATTGTCCTGGAAGCAACTCAAAATTGAGAAGAGAAGGGCTAAGTCACAAACGTAAACAACGTTTTAGAAACACATGGTTCAGCATTTAGAAAGAAAGTTGCTAGATAATGTTCGTGTTTCTACAAAAATCCGTTTATTACAACGTTTATGTATATTATTATTTGCCAACAACACATTTACAATAAGAAAAGGCAAATCTATAGTCAGTCATAATCACTAGCTTTCCCATCCTCAGTTATCAAGTGAGTACTACCTATCTATTTGTGTTTGGTAGAACTATTTTCATTTCGGGAATACCCTGCACAAATAAATAAACAGGACTGAGGTGAAACCACGTAATAATAATAGAATCCATTTAGGTATAAATCATAGTTTTATGACAAATTAAACACAGAAAAGTACCCGTTACTAAAGCTCTGCATACCTCAAAGTCCACAATAGATGCAGTTGCACTTGACGGCAAAGGAACTGTGGTGATGCTTCTAATGAATTTGCCCAAATCCTCTCTCGTCTTTAGCTTACAGTCTCCAGAGAAGGCCCACAAGATACAGAATATCAGGTACCGTGGAACATAACGCTCAATCTGATCCCTCTGTGAAAAGGTAACAAGTATGGAAATGCTGCAGTGAATTCTGTGTTTTATACCATGCGATAGAAAATGCTAGAAAGCCGTTATATTCGTCATTATTCCACCAAACCTTCCCACCATGCACTGCAATGATCGTATGGGGCTACGTATTTTCTATGGCATGGTATAAATCCAATGAATCTAATGATTCGTTTTGCCGCTGCGGAATCAACTGCAGTAACGGGAGAGTGATACAGGACACACGTCCCAATTGATATCAATCTTCCTTAGGACAGACACTAGGGGTGGTCACTGCCAGTTTTGTTACATCCCTAGTGGTTCTTTTACGTCCCACAGAGTCATTTTAGTGGAAGTACTGCAAGATGGGACCTACAGTTTCTCGTCCTTATTCGAGAAGACTGAAAAGTCTAACCGTTTGTAGATGTGATTTCAAAGGCAGCACTTTCACCTCAATTATCTAAAGACCCCGAGTGTTGATCCGACCGGGATTTGAACCCGCGATCTCCCGCACGGTGGTCCGATGCTCTACCAACTGAACTAACCGGTCGGCGGTTGAAATATCCAACTTGTCACTTGTATTTTCATGGCATACTACTCGAAAGCATTGCAAAATTAGTTTTCATTCATAATTGTATGCTATAACCTCGCCTGCAAGCCTTTTCCCTTTGAACACTAATTACACCAGGAAGTAACTTTACCTCCATTGGGAAGTCCGGGTGTTGCTGATTATACAGAAGCACATTCCTGACTCCCTGGTGAATCATGGAGAACAGTGATTCCAGGGCTCTCATGCGTGTGAAGTCCATGATGTGCTCCTGCTTGAAAGCAAACTCCAGGCATTTCACAACCAGCCCATTGGGTGAGAAATGTTCTTGAATGATATCCACAAAATCACTCTGAACCTATAATATGGTATTTACAATAGAGCGCTTTTCAATTGAGTGTCGTAAAGCAATAATTCTGACCAATCACAACAGAAGTAAGCAGTGAAATGAGCCAATCAGAAGACGAAGCAATTGCACATAGTCGGCGTAAAGCGCGGGAAAATACGCAATTGGTTTTGGTTTTGCTTCTCATTGGTTAAGAAAGTGGTGCAAGTTTTCCTGGCCAATCACAGAGCGAAGCAATGCAAAACCAAAGCACAACCACTCTAAGAGCACAGGATTGCACATGATCTATGTACATTTGTAAGCCTCCATCCAAATATGAACTCATCACATCTCTGACACTTAGATCCTTCCAGAGTATGGCTACTGTAGTTCACTTTTATCCTTGGTTCAATGGTTATTTTCTTTTGTTTTTGTGTATGATAATGTATGATAATGAGTACAAAACAAAGGGAAATAAAAATTGAACCAAGGATAAAAAACTGAACCACAACATAGCCAAAATGGACCATGCATTGTTATTTTTATTTTCTTTGGCTTATGACGTCACTCGTACGTCTATACTTTATTTTACCACAATTGCTAGTAATCTCGCAATCTTATTGGCTAATTTGCTGTTGTCGATAAGAGTCTAGACAACGTGTCGCGCAATGCCTTTATTCAGCTTGCGCTCTGAAATTAACATTTTCTTTTATGCTGATATTGTGGTAAAAAACAAATCGAATGTGGTTCAGCATGGTCTATACTCTTATCGACAACGATTTTCGTCATCACAGTGGTCAAAATTTGCTGTGGACTCACACGGCTGCGCCTCGTGAGTCCACAACATTTTGACCACTGTGATGACGAATATCGTTGTCGATAAGAGTATAGACAACGCTAAACCACATTCGATTTGTTAAATCGAAAACTCCTTTAGGTCAATCAAAATGCGAGGTCTACATCGTCCATTTGTGTCATGATTATAACTACAGTGTATACCTGCATTGCGGGTGACAGGGCATCCTCCCCTTCCCCTCTGGGTTTCATTCTTCGCGTCTCCTCTTCAAACTCTTCCATTGGCACTCTCTTCATTCCAAGCAAGTTATTATCAAAGATCATCTCAGTTGACAGCACATCCTCGCTGAACCACACCATACCGCAGCGACTGACAGTGGCCAAAGTTGCAAAGCGTAGATCTTGCACTTCAAACATGATGCGCACCTACAGAAAAATGATGCCAAAACTTATACCACCACTATGACTAAAATTGGTCTTTTCTATCCTGAGGGCAAATTGTGTGTCGTAAAGGTAATGTAAAGGGTGACCATTGAAATAAGGCTATAGACTAGTAATTCCCTATAGAGCGGTCCATAATTATGTACAAGGTGGTTCTAACTTTGGACTCAGTGGATGGAACCACTAAATATCACCATTTAAATGAAAACTACTGAAGAGTAGTTCACATAAACATGTGTGGATAAAATCGTTCTAAACTGGCCATACAAATGCTAGAAAGCAAATGGCATCTTTTCTTAGGTTACTTAAAATAATTATTTCGAATTCTGTTCTCAATTTCACCTTTACCATCACTAAGAGGAAAACGGAAATGTTCACTCAGTCGACTTACATTGGATGGAATGCCTAAACGTTCACCATTTGGCAATGTCAACAGTTTATTGTCATCCAAGACACTGTTCAAGTTCTCCACCCACTCAGGATCAACATCACCGTCAAATATGATCCACTGACGTTTGTTGATCTCACCTCGAACATTGTCAATGATCCTTGAAAGTGGATAAAATGGAATTAATGTAGTTAGCCTATCGACAACAAAAGGGACAAAATATACTTTTGGGTTATGGTTCTAGTAACAAAATAAATGCCTTTTATTGCAACTTTACAATTAAAAAGAACAGTTAGAAACAGTTAGCTTACTTTCTTAATATGTGCGTGAACAGTCCGTCAGTCCATTCTCTGGTGTTGGGATCCAATGTTCCATACAAAGCTTCCTTGGTTATGGCCTACAATAGCAACAAACCAGCATTCGATGATACTGTAAAAGGGTAGCCGAGTTAAGGACAAATAAATGTGATTTTTATCAAGTTTTAAACTTAACTGACTATGTACCTTAGCAATGAAAATGTAAAGCTTGTGGGATGTGGCTGGAGTGACAAAGATACCGTAAAGACTCGCAGATAAGCCGCACCTTTTTCCCAAAACTTTTCATTCGAAATCGGGGGTGCGGCCTATCTGCAAGACCATTTGAAAAAGGTACCGTAAATTTCCATGAATTGACATTTGTTTTGGAAAAGTACATTAATATATACTACATAAAACTAAAACAGAGTATTGGTCATTTCTTTTGCAAGTTTGGTGGCTCCTAAAAAGAGCCGTTGGTAATGCAAGTATTAGCTTATTTCAATCTCACATTTCCGTTGCTGTTAAACAGTGCTAATTTATAAACCTTCGTTAAAAACGCTTTATCGTCAGTTTTCTCGAGCAGAAGAACGTGACAGCATGGAATTTCCATTTCCCCACAAAATTGTTCACATCAGTGACGATGGTCTGTAACTTCAACGGCAATTAATTCTCCATGAGCGAGAAAATAACACGCTATTCTTGAGTATTCTTGGTCATATTCGTGTAGTAAATGGCCCACTGTTTCTTCGCCGGTGTCCAGTCTTCCATCGTCCAAACTATTGCATGCCTACTAAGCTGCGAAGATTCAGAATGATAAGGGGCCAACCATTTAACTCTTGAGGAAGGTGGGACGGGGGGGGGGGGAAATTTCCTGCAAGCGCTTGTCGGAAGAAAACAATTGCATGCAGCACAAATGTAATAGAAAAAAATTACAGCACGAAGGGAAAAAATATCCTGCCCACCATGTCGCTAGAAAAAAAATTCTTGCTGACCAGAAATCACCCACACTTCGCTATAAACAAAATTAATAATTAGTTTTGTACTTAATGGCTATGTTCCCGGTCGTTGAACCACACCAAAGCGTTGTTTGAATAGGTGAACGTTCAATTATCCCGGTGAGCAATGCTAAAAACAATGAGTTTGTTTCATGTAATTCGTGAACACACTCACCTTGGGATCAAGGACATGCGCCACACCTTCAACACCCTCCACATTCTCCAAGGCTTTGAGCAGTGTGCGCCAAGCTGAGGATTTTCCACTACCACTGGGTCCTACCATCATGAGACCATGATGAATCTGAGATATCTGATACAACTGAAGGATCTACCAAACAAAACCAAAACCAAAAACCCATAATCAACATCGTTACCATTTACCTCTTAAGAAAAAATACCATTATGTAATCACGACCTACTTCAGAAGCCTTAGAAAAATACTGAGCAGTAAATTAGCATTATCACAGTCTAAAACCACGATAAAAATAGCACTTGGTAACAAACGTACAATAATCAATTTGAAAATTGACCAACGATATGTAAAATGTGCAGACAAATGTTGGGACACTTGGAAAAAAAAATAACATGCTTGCGTTCAAGTGCAAATTTGCAACTTGCATGCATGAGATACAATACAATCATACACATAACCTTTTCATACCTAAAGAGCACAGCTCTCTATTCTAAGCGGGGAAAGTTTAAGCCAGAACTAAAAATGGCGACAACAACAATAATAACAACAACAACAACAACAACAAAAACAATCTCACCTTGTCCACCCAAGCACTTCCTTGTTCTTCCCCTTCTCCATAAACAAGGTTCATCTCTGCGCACACTTTCTTGATCTCAGCCTTCAGTTTCTTCATCTCAGCACCAATGTATTTAACTCCTGGGAACACATCAGAAAGCAAGCTCTGCAGAAGAGGAATGTCCTCTGCAACAAGCTTGGGAACCACTGTCTCATAGACACTCTGGATCAAAATCTGTTGACAAAAAAATACAATCATTTTACCTCTAACAAGAGGCTACCGCTACAGGTAGCCTAAACTCGGGTGTTTGCAGAGAATGTAGTTCAAATCGATTGTAATGCCGTTTGCACAAGTAATTAATTTCTTTCTAAATCTGAATATTTCAGGTCATATGAAACGAGGCTTACACACATTGAACAAAGATACGTCGGTCATTGCGTCTAAATACGTAGCACGGGCTCAAACGTATCCAAAATTATGCCGAGCTGCGCGCGAGTAATTAGAGAGTCCACATATTCTAGATAGAATCACGAACTTCTCAACAAACTGGCTTTTCAAAACTAGATTAACCCTTTAACTACCGAGCATTTTCTGGGCTTCCTTTCGGTGGGAAAAGATTTGTGGAAAACTTTTAGGATCATAGGATTAGATGCAAGGAAGTGCAGGTGGGTAGTGGAACAAGATTTTCATTCAAATTTTCGGCTCAACATCACTTGGTTTTTCGCGCTTTCTCTGGCCTGTTTGACGGAATCGTCCTCATTTGGGTATGGTTTGAAAGATCTCTTCCCCCTACACATGCTACACGTAAAAGTTGTCCATGAGCATTAAAACTGATGACGTCACAAGCGGTACAAGGGACGTAGTTCTGCGCGGCCGGTTTCGGCCGGTGTGGTAGTCAATGGGTTAAATACAGCAAGATTACCTCCTGTTCATTGAGACTCTCAGAGATGGCCGCCTCATCAGCTTCTTGCTTCTCCTCAATCAAACTTTCTTTGATTTTCTGGATCTTGTCCCGTTTAACATTACCAGCACTGACAAGCACGCTCTTTAAGGCTCGCAGACCAAAGTCATAGTGAGACTGGTTGGACAGCTGTTCTCCACAAAGTCTGTCGAAGAAAATGAAAGACAATTATTATGTGAAGCCAGTAATTGTGTTCGTAAATATACATAGAAATCAGTCACAAGGACTATCCATTTAGAGAACAATGTTAAGAGGGTTTCAAGTTGTAGGTGTTGCATGACAGAAGGAAAATTGCACAAGTTTTACAGTTTTTACCCCAATGGAAGCCAATAACTTCCAACGAGTCTTGAAATTAAGACATCTGCTTCTGTCACATACTGCGCTTCTCAATCAGAAAACTCAGACACAAACATTGATTTTCCTCAGAACAAATATAGATTACAGTTTGCGTCTCCTTTGAGGAAAGACAATAGTACGGATGGCCGTGCAACATCACTCACTTGAAGAAAGGCACGATCTTGGAGGCCAGTTTCTCTGCAGTTCGGAATCCTTGTGAGTACAACATGACCTGTGCAATGAGTTGCCTGTCAGGGGTGGTCATAGCCAAGCTGCGGAACAGCTTCTTCAGGTTATCGGGGAGGTTGGAACGTCCTGCATAGCCTGGATTCATGGTGATGAAGATGGCCATGTCACGGCTCACCTTCACCTGTTTGCCCACCAGTTCAATTGTGATGGCTGAGGCTGAAAAATCGTATTCAAGTACAATTAGCTAAAATTTCATACACTTGAGATACATGTTGAGCCTAACGGCTGTCTACTCCAATCCGGGCTGTTGTCTACTTTACAATTTCTGGAGTCAGTGAGGATATGCTAAAAGTAGCCAGGAATTCCAGTTACTGTGATATAGTCAGTATGCTATTTTCTTTTATGACTGGCTCTTTCAGTGGTCAAGATGAATCAATTCCGTGGTTATCCGTGAGGTCAAGATGGAGCCATCTTGACCGCTCGGGATAGCCCGTTCGTCCCGCGTTTTACTGTCTTTTAATGGCGTCCTTTGAGTCATATAATAAATTTTTCATTGACCAAACTTATTCGGTCAAGATAGCGTTCGACTTGGTCCATAACCACGCAAAAAAAAAAAAAAGAACGAGGCCAATATCCTGCCATCTTGACCGAACAAGCTTGGTCAATATCCTATATTTCTATTGAAATAGCTGGGGCTAAAACTCAAAAGTATCCAGCCAAAATCTCCAGCTTTGGCCCTTATTGAGTGCCCATCTCCCCCACCTCAGGAAAACCCCAAGGCAATTGGTGTTTATAGATTTCCTTGCCATGATAAAGATGGAGCACCGGACTACCGTGCGGGAGGTCGGTGGTTCAAACCCCGGTCGGACCAACACTCAGGGTCTTTAAATAATTGAGGAGATAGTGCTGCCTTTGTAATAACATCTGCAAATGGTTAGACTTTCTAGTCTTCTCGGATAAGGACAATAAACTGTAGGCCCCGTCTCACAACTCTTCATAATTGATTCTGTGGGATGTAAAAGAACCCACACACTGTTCGAAAAGAGTAGGGGACGTAGTTCCCGGTGTGATGGTCTATCTCTCATCTGATGATTAAATGCTCGGAGATATTAGCTGCACAAGCTACTCTAAAATCCGAGGGTAAATAATGTGATGTATGTATGTATGTATGTATGTATGTATGTATGTATGGTGGATGAAGGAAACCCTGTTAAGTCATCTTCTTTGACTTCTTCCTAGCTTAGAGCCACTGGCCAACATTTCGTCAACAGTCAAACGGTTACTACCTTCTGCTTAAGATGCTAGCTTGGATCCATTATCAAAAGGTGCAAAACTACAAACATTGAAACACTACTACGGTAACTAAACTGATTTGTTCCTTACATGGATCATTACTGCCCTCTCTGAGTGACTGCTGGATTGTCTGCACCTGTTGAGACACTGCTGACAACATTCGTTCTTCAAGACGGTTGAACTCATCAAAACAGCCCCAGGCACCAACTTGACACAGACCTACAAAGATACGACCCATGGCCTAAAACAAAATTGGGAGTGGATTAGATTCCAATGCCTCAGCAGTAGCACAAAATTTGAACCAAAGAAAACAAAGAAATGATGTTTGCCCTGACTTCTCTTCCCTGTTTCCTACTTTCATTTTACACGGGTGATAATTAACAAATATTCACCAAAGTGGAGGTGCATAGTGGTGGATATTCCACCACTTTCATTGACACTGAGGTGAATACTAGTAATAATTATTTCCACCAAGCCCTTCAATTGTTTAAGAATATACCAAACAAACTTAATAACTAGCAGATCAGAATAGTACTTTGCTAATCACCTCCGAGTTAACAATCAGAGCACGTGAAAAGCACTATTCACTTGTGTGGTATATACTAAAATGCAATACACCAAAAACAATCAATCGAACTTCCTTTGATTAAACTTGAAGGCATATGGGCAAACAATCAGTTTGTTTACCTGGAAGTCAAAAGTCTCATCACAGTTGAACACCAGCACAAATCGCCCCAGCTGATGACCAAGAGCCTTCACTGATTCTGTCTTGCCAGTACCAGCAGGACCTACACAAGAACAAAATCAACTCAGGTACAAGACCAATTCGACATACATACAGTGTTACCAAGTAACACAGAACAAACTTTCAGCATACAGTTCCATAATTACCGATTTATTTGCATTTATTCTTCATACATGTTTATACAGTATATTGTAGGGCACTTCAAAATAGCTTGCTGCGCATGCGCCCATTTTAACTGTTAGCAGGAGCCATAAAATTTATTTAATTCCAGCATTCTCTAAACTATTACAGCTACTTTGTCTGTAACTGAACAACTAATGTCCTTTACCAAAGGGTGACCCTCCTAATCTTCCCTCCAGAGCTTGTGTCATTGTAAGGTAACAGCGATCTGTCAGGGGGTCTGAACAAGTTTGTCCTGGACTCCAAGGTACTCAAATCCATAGTTAAACTTAGCATTGGCCATGTGGATGGAAAGTTGTTGAAGGACATCTTTCTGCTTGGGGTCAAAGTAGAACCTCATCTGGCTCAGCCACTCAAAAGCTTTGGTGTTGGATACTTTGGCACTGACAAGCTCACGGGTCACATCACGCTGATGAACATGCTCAATGATCTGAAAAGGACGCAAAAGTCTTCATTAATGAGATTCCTCACTGCTGACTGCAACAGGCAATTTCCAAGCTTCTTCAAGCCTTCTATGAAAGCGAGGTGTGGTGCACACTATTTCTTATGAAAACAAGTTTTTGTTCACATACAAAAAGTTAATTACATAACATACAACTTTATTTAAGTGTCAATGTGTTTAGCTATGGCATAAGCTAATGGGGGACACTAAAATAAACTACAGTAAAAATGTAAAAACTAAAATCGTAAGACCCATACTAAAACCAAAAAATCTAAAATCCAAGAATAATTCAGTTAAAACACAACTATTTACTTTCAGGAGAAACCAACATTTTACAATACGGACTAGCATTATGTCATACATAAATAACAGCACTGGATGTTATTCATTTGCAATCCTGAATTACCAAATGAAAAACTTTGCATCAACTGAACTAGTTAAGAATTCAAAAGAGAACACACGACAGAAAGAAAAGACTGGCACCACAAACTTACCAAGTGTTCCAGTTTGCGTCGCCTCACTGGAGGTTGCTCTTGCAGCACAGAGTCAGCCAGGATGTTTAGAGTGGCTTCAACCACTCTGAGGACCTTCAGCATTGGTTCCAGATCATTCTGGTTGGAAGATGCAGAGATTGCCTGTAAAGCATTTTCACAGCTCTCTGACCAGGCAATTTGAGATGCTAGAACCACAAGTTGGGCCTAAAGTAGAAAATAACAAACAAACAATTAGAACACTGTACTAATTACAGCTTCTAGTATTCCAGATGCAGAGAGAGATTTGGGTGGAAATAATACAATAATATTATACAGCACAATATGCTTTATTTGTTTATTATTAACCCCAAAAGGGATCAGGCAAACAAACGTTATTAAAAATAAAAACAAGGCAGCTGCAGAAGGTTACAAAGAGAATTATGGTGTCATTTCATCTTTTCCTCTCTTCCATTGCTCATAATCATGAACATATTCGCCTTTTTAATCCCAGGCGTTAAGCCTACTCCCAAAATAAGACCCTAAACTCCCTTGCATGCTTAATTTATGACTGGGGCTTACACATAATTGCAGACAGTCTTCATGACTATGATTTTTATATGCCCGAAAATTTGCCTTTTCTGCAAGGCTAAGTCATCAACAACTTGCCTTTGAGTGAAAGCATAATCACACCTGCATTGTTAAGACAAGGGGAGGTATCTTCATACCTGAAAGCTATCAACCCATTTCATGTACTGTTGGCCATCAATGGACTCTGAATTGAACTTCTGCACATCTGACACTGCTGTAGCTAGTAATGTGGCAAGAGTGGTACGCATCTCAGACTCGACGCATGTCAGCCATTCATTCACTTTGGGATGCTCAGTTAAGGACACTGGCTTCTTGAACACCACCTGGTTTGACAAAAGGAATACAGATTAAGAAAGTAACATAACCAGAATATTCTTTCACTGTCCAAAAAAAAGACTTTTCATTTAATGGAACCTCCTCTTACAACAAATTGACGCTAAATTGTAGGCAATAATTACTTGATTTCAAATTTTGTTTTAAAACGTGAATATAACATTTCACTGTACAAAAAAAAAATGGATAATTATCACCATCGCTTATTTTCGCTTTCAAATTTCCCAGGTGCTGCCATTTTGGATTTGATGACATGTAATGGTTGCCCTATTGTTTAACACAAAGGATTTTCTGCTTCATTTGCTTCCTGGCATTAGGTGCAACCATTACACGTCATCAAATCCAAAATGGCTGCACCCAGGAAATCTGAAAGTGAAAATAGGCAATAATGATATTGACTTTTTTGTACACTTAAATGTTCTATACAAGTTTCAAAACAAAATTTGGAAGTTAGTAATAATTTCCAACAATTTAGTGCAAAATAATGTTTTTGTAAGAGTGGAGGTTCCCTTTAAAGAACTTAAAAGCAAGAACCGCGCATGTTTGAACTAAGCATTGTGAAGTCCCGACTCAAAGGTGGAAAGGGTTCAAGGTTAAACCTAATTGTGAAATGATACTTGAAGTGATGGTAGTGTTAAGAGTAGGGAAGAGCTTATTGACATTCAAATAAATTCTAAAGATCAGACATAGAGCTATAGGAGGGAAGGGGGCTGACTAACAACTGTATCACTACATGGGAGGTGGGATGCCTAGGCTGCCCATGGAACAAAGATCAGGAGCTCTTTTGATTAGCAAACTATACCTCTTCGCCCTCTTTGGAACCCAAACCAGTGACCAAATTCTCCTCTTCATTGAGAACAATTGCAGAAACACCAGCAAACATCTTCTTAAAGTGCTTTTGTAGCTTTGGAATACTCTTGCTGTTGCCGATGATCTCAAGCAAGTCTTCATCTCCCACAAAGTAGAATCTTGGGAAGGATGCTCTCTCCCTCTCCAGGTACTCGCCAAGGGCTTTCTGAATCTTACCAAGCAGGTCGGCAAGACGTTCCAACTGCCGCTGCACACCTTGGATGTTGAGGACATCGACGATTAGTGGAGTTTTGGCAACTTTCTTCATCAGTGTCAGAAATTCAGTGCTGATGCTAGAATCAAAGAAAGCAATCATCAAATTAGGCACACTTTCAAATTAAAAGAACTCAACAGAGTTAAAAGGAACAAACGAAACCCTACCTCTGGAAGCGCTGAGTTTCAACTGGTAGCAGAGCCTTGATATCTGCACTACCACTGAAGATGCCATCAAGGTACACCCATCTGCGCTGGACATCAATCCACACATCAAACACGTCATGGATGCGGTTCAACTTCTCTTCCCACTGAAGGGCATCCTCTTCAAACACCTATGAGAAAAAAAGGACTTCAGAGGTGAAAAGATGGAATGTACAGTATGACAGCTCTCATCTACTTACTGCTATAACAATTGGACAGCTCACAAGGCTTTGCGAATGACCATTGAACGACACAAAACCAAAAGGTTACTGACTAAACACACACTTATTTACCTTGTAGTAAGGTGAAAGCTTCATTGCTGAGACACTGTTGATGTGTTCCTTCACTTTGGTAAACAGATCATCCCAGCCACGGATGATTCGACACTTGTTCTGGTAATTTACCAGCTCTAGTTCATAACTTTGCCACACATCTCGCACCTGCAATCAAAGATGCAAATGAAAAGTTTAGAGAAGGCCTAAGCTGTATTAACCTTAAAATAACAAATGCATAAGTATTTTATGACACCAACTGATAATAAACAGATAATAAATGTTCTGACTTAGATGCATCACCTGTTTCAAAAATTCTTCCAAAGCCATTTCTCCTTGGGCAACAAGAATAACGTCTTTGACAATCAACTCATTCTTCTGCAGGTCGACATCCCACACTTGTCCCAGGTTCAAATCACTCAGCACCCAGGTCACATGCAGCTTCCTCATCAGTGTCTTCCAGTGACGCTCCTTTAATGCTTCAGATTTGAGCTCAACAATGAGAACATTGACCTATCAAGAATAAAAGGAATAATTATTTTAACAAAGTAACTACAGTCATAGAAGGAAAATGAGGATGGATGGAATACAAGGTAAGTACAGTTAGTCAGGAATAGGAAGTTAGGAAGGAAGGAAGGCAGGAGCAGAGGAAGGGAGGGAGGAAGGGAAGGAGGGAGGGAAGATGGGAGAGGGAGGAAGAGAGGGAGGGAAGGAGGAAGGGAGCAAGGAAGAAGGGAGAGAGGAGGAGGAAGGGAAGGAGGGAGAGAGAGGAAGGGAAGGAGAGAGAGAGGGAGGGAGAAAGGGAGAGGAAGGAGAGAAGGGGAGGGAGGGAAGGAGAGAAGGGGAGAAAGGGAAGGAGGGAGGGATGGAGGGAGGAAGGGAAGGAGAGAAAGAGGGAGTGAGGGAGGAAGGGAAGGAGGAAAGGAAGGAGGAAGGGAGGGAGGGAGAAAGGGAGGGAGGGAGGGAAGGAGGGAGAGAGGAAGGGAGGAAGGGAAGAAGAGAAGAATGACAGAGGGGAGGAAGGAAGAATGGGAGGGAGGGATGAAGGAGGGGAGGAAGGAAGAAAGGAAGGAAGGAAGGAAGGAAGGAAGGAAGGAAGGAAGGAAGGAAGGAAGGAAGGAAGGAAGTGAGGCAGGGAAAGAGGGAGTGAGTGAGGGAATAGAGGCTTGGGCTTGTGAAAGTTGTGGAGATCATCAGCCTTTGTAAGCTGCTGTACTCTGTTAGCTCTTACCTTTAAATAAGTCTTGATGGTTTTCTGAACATACTCAAAGGAGGCATATTGCTTGAGTCGAGCTGGAAGGTTCTTCATATCATTCAAAAGGGCATCAAGTGACTGACGCAGCTGCAGAGATGTAAACACATAACAGATCAGTGCTAGTTCCAAGGTGCATAATTAGCACCAAGATCACCACACCCACCTTTCGTGGCTGAACAGATAGCCATGGCTTCTCCTTCAATTCATCTACCTTTTCCCAGATCTTTGCCAGCTCAGACCACACACCTTTCAAGTCTTGCAGCTCTTCAAGTCCAACCTGGACACGTTCATCACTGGCCACAAGTGTACCTACAAACAGTTGAACAGTAACAAGTCAGCTTCTACTGTGAAAGTCGAGGCCATAAACAGAAGGCACGTTTGCGTGTAACACATGCATATTACTCGCACTGCGCTGCCATTGATCATGCATTTTCCACGAACCAAACACGCAAACACACGCAAATGCGTGTGACAGATTACTGGCAGTAGAACTGATACTGAGTGTAATATTACCTGCAGTCATTCAACTGGATATCATTAAGTGCGTGTAATATGAAAACTTGAGAAAAACAACAACAACTTTATTACACATGAAAAACTTTACAATTGCCAGATTTGTATGTAGATAAACTAAAACAGAAGTAAATTAGCAATTAGATGTCCCAAAACGATAAATGACAAATATTAAACAGACCTGGTTCCATCAGCTCCAGAGCCTCCTTAGCTCTGGCAACATTGTCTCTGTCTTCCTTCAGTCTTGAAAACTTCCCTTCATAAATAGCCAAGTTGTTAAGAGCAACATCAGGCCTGACACTCCCCTGCACTGGCTTGCCCTTCTCCCATTCAAACAACAGCTCAGAGGTTCGCGTTTCCACAGCTTGATCCTCAGAGATGATCTTCATCTGCAGGGTGGCAACCTAAAAAAAGAGGCAACAGGCTCAAAGTGTTCTGTCTGTAAATTGATGCCATGTTATTGTTATTTTAATCTGCGCATGCCAAAATTTTGTTAGTACAACAAAAGACATCAGGGAGCTTAAGCAATGAGGATGACGACGGCAACGAGAACGTCACAAAACAATAGGATTCATGAGCAAAAACAATCGTCTGCACGTGCGTTTTACATTTTGGTACGTTGCCGTCCTCTGCAAAACAACAATGTGAAATGACCAAATTTTATGTTTTCTCGAGAATGTGAACGCATGACGGCAATATTTTCTTTCTATTTTCTTACTTTGACGTCGTTGATAGCAATTTAGTCCCTGAACAGTTCGCCAGCATTTTGTAAGTTAAACAATTTTTAATAATCGTGAAAGAGTTACAAAAACGAGATGTTATATTTCGAAATAATGTTTTCGTTGCCGTCGTCGTCGTCTTTGCTTAAGCTCCCTATTATCCATTAAGTCTTCACACAAAGGGGTCACGTGATGGTGATTTTTATGGCTTGGAGGCCAAATTAAAACCAAACACCCTTAAGTACAATGCAACGTCTGCTTATAACCAAAATGCTTCCCTAGAACACCAAAAGAAAGACGTCAAACTGGGAAAGGGAGAGCAAACCATACCCTGTATTTGGCTCTTTTTTTTTTTCACAGTGGGAGGGAAATTGAAAACATTGGCCCAATTTTTTCAAGCTGCCATCCATTTCAATCCTTACCATCCTCAGCCAAAGAGGCTTCTTTATGGTTGTGGTAAATTGGTAAAATAAATTTAAACAAAAATGAACCATACTGGTGGTCTTTACATTAGGCTGTTAAGACTTAAGAGCTGCCGAGTTTTACTTAGCCAAAAATATGTATGAAGGCCTAAGTAAAATCCCAAGATATTTTACTTTGCATCTCATTATAGTCGGAAAGTTGAAACGATTCAAGAAAGTTTCAAGTGAGTTGAAAACCATCCTTAGCACTGACTTAGCAAACTTGCGGTTTCTTGAGCTTTGAGGTGGTCGAAGCCTGTCAGTCAACTTTAATTAAACGTGTCTTAAAATAAACTTAAGTTATATCAAGGAAAAACGACACTTGCGTGTGAAGCGTTAAGTCAAAAAACAGATACTTGAAGTATCTTGACTTGAAATCTTTCTAAGTATACTTTTTCTTTACTAAGTAAAGACTATCCATGTTTGGGTTTTCTTTGCCTCTAATATCTTTTTCAACATATGATTGAAAGAGTACACTGTACCTGTGTTTGAATGCTGGAGTCTTTCCTTTTCAGAATGTCATTGAAAGCACCCCACTCTCCTTCGATGTTGTCAACGTACAGCCAGGAAGGAGGGAAAGCAAATCTCTGCCGTTCCAAGATGCGCTGGCCTTCCTTGTACATCTACCAATTAATAGTTTAAAAGGAATCTGATAATCATGTCTTATCATGCAAGGAAAAAGAACATAGTGATATGGCTAGCTTCTTTGTTGAGCTATAAAAGCTTCAAACATGGCTTCAATTATGATAAGGGTGAATGGATGAGATTTGATAGTTGTGGACAAATTTCTTATAAAGTAGTTATTAACTGCAGTGAGCAGACTTGAGAGAAATATAGAAGTAATGTATATGAGACAAACAGCCTATGAACTGAGCATACATGTAGTGAGGTCCCCAAAAAATTATAGCGAGGTCTATAAAAATTGCTCTGAAATGTGGCAAAACTTGGGCACGAAATTGCACTGTCTTGACTATAGAAAGAAGAAATGTATGAAGCCTCACCTCAACATTCTTTTCCCAGTTCTTCAGCTTTCTCTTCAGTGACTGCACAACAGTGATGAAGCCCACAGCATCCGAGGTTGAAGCTCCTTCAATTGTCTGCTGTTCCATGTCTGTACGCGCCTGAAAAGAGAACATTCATCACGTTTAGTCTGAGTGATACTGTAACAGTGCCCTGCCTAAAATAATTGAGAATAAAGTGCTGCCTTTGTAATGACATCTACAAACGGTTGAACTTTCTAGTCTTCTCGGATAAGGACGATAAACTGTAGGTCCCGTCTCACAGTACTTTCACTTAATCCGACTCTGTGGGACGTAAAAGAACCACTAGGAACGTAACAAAACTAAGGCTGTGACCACCCCTAGTGACTGTCCTAATTCCATATTCACATTACGGGGGCACTCATCGATCATCTACTTCTGGTAACTTTCACGTTAAAGGCTCAAAGCTGGAAATACACAAAAACTCCTTGTCTCGTTTTGGTGTAAAACTTTGGAATGAGATACCTTGTCATATTAGAGATCTTCCTAAAAAGGAATTCACCAAAGTACTTCACAAATTGCTTTCCGATATTTTTAAAAAAGAGAAAATGGCTATCGATATTGCGACCCCATTGATAATTAAAGTTGGTTGAACAGTTAAGTGATTCATATTGTATAAATTATATGCTTTCCGCTCTCGTAAATTTCCTTTTCGTTTTTTTTTCCTTAGATGCAATGGTAATTAAAATAAAACAATGATATTAATATGAATTATTGTAACTTAAAATATTATTCCTTCCTTTCTTTTCTTTTGTTTTCATTTTAATTTCTTTTTCCGCTGGGCCGCCTACATTAGCAATTGTTATTTTGCGGGCCAGTCTATTGTAAGATCTTTATTTTTTACTGAAATAAAGTTGAAGTTAGTTACTGTCTTCAAAAATAATTGTAAACTGCACAAGCAGTCTGGTAAAGTCCCTTGGCCAGTGTTGTAAACCTCCATGAGACTATGTGATATGAGCAGTATATAAATACATTACCATTACCACACAACTGTACACTGTAAAGGTGATAATTTAGTACCTTTGAGACAGAGCCATAGAAGTCTTGCATATTGTCACCGAGGCGGGAAGCAAATTTGCCGAGGATCTCCTTGTGCCAGGTGTCGTACTTCATGTTGACTTTTGATTGAACCTGTTAAAAGAAAAACCACGCTAAAAATTAATAACAATAAACAGATCAAGTTGGAATTGAAATTTGAGGCTATGTCTACACTATACAGGATAGCTCTTGTGCCGGCACGAAAACCTTATCGGTGATAGGGCTTTTGTTCAAATTCAAAACGATGATTTCGGCACGGTTTTTGCATCGGAGCGATTCTGGGCTGCTGCGGTCTTGAAAGTGAATCGTCGCATATCGGATAGGTTTTTGTGACACTTTCTGGAGTAGTGTGAACAAAGAATCGAACCGAAACGGAAATCAACAACGAGGAGCGAGGATTGAATTCTAGTGGAAAGATGGTGGCGGTTTTGGGCCACTTCCGTTCACATCAGGCCGGAATATTTTTCACAATGGCATAAAATGCTATCCAGCATAGTGTAGACATAGCCCGAGATGTCTGGTATAAACTTGTGTACTTCACATAGAGGTATGAAGTACAAACCTGATGGTAATCAATAACAATGGGTCCAAAGACTTTCCGTGTGTCTGAAGTGTCAAAGGTTACACGAGCTCGCCTGTGAAAGACCACAAAAACAAAATAGCAGAAATTGATGCATAATAATACAAATGCATGACAGTATCAAGTCAATTAAGTTAGTCACGATCATATTCTGTTCTGGAGAACCATGTAACAAAATCATTTTAGTAGTAATAATACATTATATTATATGCACTACCATTAAACAGCATTAGGGAGCTTAAGCAACGACGACGACAACGACGGCAACGAAAGCGTCATTTTAAAATATGACTTCTCGTTTCTGTAACGCTCTGGCGATTATTCCAATGTTTTTCACTTGGAAAATTAATGCTGGCGATATGTCCAGAAACTAAATTACTATGAACGACATCAAAGTAAGGAAAGAGAAAGAAAAATTTGCCGTCATGCGCTAACATTCTCAAGAAAACATAAAATTTGGTCATTTCACGTTGTTGTTTTGGAGTAGACGGCAAAGAAATGTACCAAAATGCAAAACGCACGTGCAGAGCGATTATTGTTGCTCATTAAGCCTATTGTTTTATGGTGTTCTCATTGTCGTCGTCATTCTTGTTGCTTAAGGTCCCTGTTGTCATCACAGTCATCAACATCAGCATCATTGTAGTCATCTTCCAAACAAGATCAGCAGACTGTTGTGACTGACTTCACAGAATTTTGGGCTGACAAGGTCACTGAGCCACTGACTGACTAAATGATGACTTCATCAGTTTGGTATGTCCTCATTCAGTGTCTCTTGCCAGGGTAAAAGAAATATTGAAAATCGACTGACTATCTTTACAACTGTTTGTATTCGAAGAAGGAGAACCCATCCCAATGAATTGTGCCATTTGTTAACGAACTCAGTCCCGCGGGTTTTATGTCCCACGGGTATCGATGTGATGCCATGCGATTTCAGGGTTTGGATGCTATCTTGGACAGGCTGGCTTGCAGAGATGGCCTCAATCTCATGCGACAATTGGCTGTCATACCGTCAAGCCTCAACATCATGACAGGTTGAAATGGCAATAAGCGTGTGGCAAAACTCATGGTGAAAACATTGGAGGATCTCTGTCCGTTTTCAATGTGGTTTTGAGGTTCGACTGTACTTCATGCTTGCTTGTCTGTGTTGTTGTTGTTGTTTTTTTTAATGTTTTCCCCAAGATAAGTGAAAATGTGTTGATTTATTCAAACTATCACTAAAGTGAAACTGAAAAATGACTACAGCTACTTATCAGAACATCACTGAGAAAGCTGTGTGGTGGTTTGTTTTCTGGGAAAAAGAGGCTGCAATTTGTAGCGGCAACGATCTAATCAAATGCACTTCACTAATCCATTACCATATTATTACTGACGCCTTCCAAGGGGTAGAAGCGACAAGAGACATGGCTCCAAAAACAAGCAACAAATCTTCTCCCAAAATGCCGACAACCGAAAGAAATTGGCAGAAAACATGACAATTCATGACACAACTGACAGCGACAATTCACTTTCCATTAGTCTTAGTTTACGTTGTGACAGCGACATTCGTCCCTGACGAAACAAGTGACAGATAGAGTCGTAAACGAGCAACAAAGCAACACCAGACCACCCCCCTTGGAAGGCCTCATTACTAGTAGTACATGTACTTATTATTATTGATGTTGTTGTTCAGTTGTTGTTACACAGAAAACCAGTAAATCGTTGGCTTACTTGATGTCTTTCAGAAGTACCATCCACTTGTCCATGTTTTCTCCAAGCCTGTTGTACACCATACTCATGTCCATGTCCCACAACGACTGATACTGAAGCCACACCTGCACATACTCTTCCATCTTGGCCACTTTCTCTTCAATTGCAGCATAAGCAGCCTGCAAGTACACAGGGCCTTCGGGAAGTTTGGCCAGTAGACTGCGATAAGTGGTATCGGTGTCATATTCGTCGCGCTCCAAGCCCACCTAAAATGTAAATTTAGAAACAAAATGTCACAGCTAATCAGTAAAACAAGGAAAAATGGAGGCTACCAACTTTTTGAACTGACTTGTTCGTACAATGTGCATTGCACACCCAAATCAGAGAACAAGAGAAGAGAAATCATTCATACTTCTCTTAAGGTGCTTCAGCTCTGAAGGACTAAGCAAAAACCTGTGATCCTTATCTTTTTAAAGTCCTTAAATAAGTTATTACAAACTAGAGATGACTGGCCAATGGCCAGACCACCTACAGGCGTCCAGAGCCTATGCCTCTTAAAGGAGCACTGTTACCAGGATTTTTGCTGTTTTTGGTTCATTTCTGCCAGAACTACTGCCTTTTACCTGTTATCATGTAAAAATTGTTCCTACAGAATCAGCAAGATGAATTCCAATGAAATTTTAGCAGGGAGACCTAGCCATAACAATTTTTTTGGTGATTTTTAATGCATAGCTTGAAATTTTGAAAAAACTGGCAAGTTTTTTCAAATTTCAATCCATTTCCATCTTTGTCATCTTTGATGAAATACAGGAGTTTATTGTGTCAATGCAGTACTACAGTCTTTGGCAACAAAACTAGACCATTATTTTAAGGTTTCCACTGATGCATTGGCAGTTTTAAGCTTTTTAAAATGATAGTACAATAGCATGACACTGCCCCTTTAAAAGGTATTATGCATCCTTATACCTGCCAACTCTCATGCATTATGCACGAGTCTCACGCTTGCAGAGCAAAGATGTCGATCTTGCGCATTGAGGACAATTTCTCATGCCTGACTTAGATTAATCCGGATGAGTTGTTCTTTAACACATTAATAATGGTAATTGAACTGAGTGGAGTGCAATTTGGTCTAAAATCATATGCGTGATTTCAAAATCGAACGAGCATGCAGCCCGAGTTTGATTTAAAATTACAAGTATGATTTCAGACCAAAATTGCATGACACAAAGTTCAATTACCACTTTATTACACCCATTTTGAAATCACACAGGTTTTGTCAATATTAATATTTGTTTATCCATGAAATTTGATAGGTTAGTATTATTTCACTTTCATTTTTATGAGTTAAAGAAAGGATGTGATTTAGAGTAAAAAATGGTACAATTTGGGAATTGCACTGTTGAGAGCCAATCAGATTGCAAGGATCACCAGTGATTTCAAAATGGGTGTAATAAACAGCCAAAATTCACTTTCAATATTCCCCATAAATGTTCCAACAGATGGCACTTAATGACGAGTTTGAGTCCTAACTGTATTAGAACACGCTAAATAAATTATTGTGTTTCAGTTCGTCTGGAAATGAACTCAAATACATGTAGCTTCGGAAGTGTTCGGAAGTCATCGGAACATCTACATGTTCGGTAGTGTTCAGAAGTCTGTGAGAAATCATTGGAAGTTGCTATAGAACATTTTCAAAAATTCCGCACCTGAGACGTAAATCTACGCATTATTTTGACTCGGAAAAAGTTGGCAGATATACATCTGTTGGCATGAATAATGAATGATGACAATGATTACAAGGTGGCTAGTTTATAGTTATGCCAAAATGGCATCACCAAGTACATGAACAGATCAAGGGTCAAACCGAGCACCATTGTCATCAATAAACAAGGTCTGGTCCTTTGTAGCACATGTACGAGCAGCAGTGGAATGCATATCAACAATACACTCCTACCCACCTGGTAGCGTGAACTCTGTATGCGAGGCAACAGGGTGATGTTCCCAACCCACACATGAAGCTCTGTGATCAAATGTTCTCGCACTTTCTCCACCGGTGGCTGTATGAACAGCACTTGATTCTGGATCAGGATCTCATGCCTTAGAATCTAAACACGCAAAATCAAAACGTTTAATGTACATTCAGGAGTATAATAATAATAATAATAACCTTTATTTACCCTCGGTAGTATTTATAGCACAATGGCTAGTGGGGCCGAGCAAATACAGAAACAAACAAAGTCAAATTAAATCAAATCAAATGTTGGTTTTTGGGGAGAGGGGAAAACCGGAGTACCCAGAGAAAAACCTCTCGGAGCAGAGTAGAGAACCAACAAACTCAGCCCACTTATGAAGCTGAGTCCGGGAATCGAACCCGGGACACATTGGTGGAAGGCGAGCGCTCTCACCACTACGCCAACCCTGCTCCTATAACCCTCCCTCCTATACTGTGCGCAATGGAGGCAGAATACCAGTCTTGAACATCTGAAGCACCTAAGACACAGTAGAGAAGAGTTGAACTCCTTGGCCACATTATTTTGTGAATACCAGTAACCAGCTACTCTTCCACGGGCAAGCTGGGTTTTTACTTCAGTAAGTTTCATTTAAATAATCCATATGCAGTGCTTGAGCGTTCATGCACACAAGCACCTTGAAATGAAAAAAGTAAGCAATCAACTGCCAAGGTCTCAACAACTATCATACAATACATTCTAACAATGTCAAGTAATGCTTTGTTAATGATTTGATACCAACTAGTTTTGAAGATGTGACTGTCAAGACATTTCCGCTAATACTTAAGCCTTCAGTTTAAATGATAAAGTTTTGCTGCAGTGCTTGAGCGTTCATGCACACAAGCACCTTGAATTGAAAAAAAGTAAGCAATCAACTGCCAAGGTCTCAACAACTATCACACAATGCTTCTAACAATTTGTTAATGATTTGATACCGACTAGTTTTGAAGATGTGACTGTCAAGACATGTCCGCTAATACTTAAGCCTTCAGTTTAAATGATAAAGTTTTGCTGCAGTAACATCTACAAAACTAGTCAGCGTCAAACCACTAACAAAGCATGTCTTCTCCTGACTACAATTTCAGTATTTTTAAATGTGGCTGAATGTAATTTAGGTTAAGTTAAACTTGAGCCAATGCAGTCAGTGGCAGTTCACAGTGGGCACACGCGCTGAGCTTTATATGTGGGGGGATTTGCAGGGGTGCTCATGTTTCTTTGCATTCTTGCTATGTTTTTTGGGCATTGTGTGCTTCCCTCTCGTGCAAGTTCTGTGCTTTTACAGCATTTTTAAATGCCGAGTACTGTTTGAAGGAACAAAACAGGTTTCAAACCTGGATGTCAGGATCTCCTCCTGGCTTGTGTGCCATCATGGAGGAGTCAGTGTCATCCATCAAGCTGAAGTGACGTGATGACTTGCTTCCCTTTAGACATTCTGTCCAGCTCTTCAAACCAGCTTCCAGACGACCAGACAAGTACTTCTCAACCTAAAAACAAAGTAATAATTATTTTTTAAAGTGATCAGTGACAAAATAATTCTGTTTAGCCAACTGAACAATAAACTAGGTTCAAATTGTTGCTGAGCATTAAGTTTTAACTCTTTCAATTCTCTGTGAGGTAGTTCTGTGAGGTAGTGTCTGTTTGTATTAAGATCTTTACGGAAGGAAGGTTTCAGTCAAGGTGAAGTAGACCACCTATTTAGCGCATTAGTTTTACTGAATTTCACTTATGGTCTGCCTGTTTATGGTGCTGTAGACTCAGATCTCACGGTCATACAAAACTTTCTGGATAGATGCTTTAAAAGGAAATACACAATCATCAAAGAGAATGGACATTCGAGAACTCTTAGAAAAGGCAGATAAGAAGCTTTTCAAGGTACAATCAGTGGATCCTGATTGCCCACTTAGTAACATCATTCTGAAGGAGAAAGAAACAAAGTATGAACTCAGAAACAAAAGTGCTCATCGCCTGGATATAAAGACTGAAAGATTTAAGAATGTTTTTGTAAATAAACTTATTTTTAGATATAATCTTTGATCTTTCTACTATTTGTATACCGTATGTCTTAGGTATTTTATCCTTCTATTATTTGGATACAGTATGTCTTAGGTATTTTTAGACCCCCAACTGCTGATGTAACTTAAGATAGGGTATATCTTTTTATCTTGGGAGGAATAAAGATTGATTGATTGATTGATTGTGCAGTAAGATGTATGTAGCTATTGAGTAAAGTAGTGAGGCCATTCAAATGACAGCTATGGAATGGGGCATATAATGTACTTTTCTGGGGTAATGTTAACTTTCACAGTGTTGTTCTGCCTTTCTAGTTTGCCGATGAAAGCTTTCTGAGTGAAAACTCATTAGACAAGTGATTGTGGTTTGGAATGTTAAAAGCAGATTACAATTTTGAACAAATTGTTCATGAAGCTCTATTTTAATGTGGCTAAATGAAATTTAGGCTAAATTAAACCGGAGGCAATGTTGGCCACCAGTTTCCCCTTTTAACTATCAGCGGCAGTCGCAGAGCATCGCAGGGGCCTTCAGGTTTTTACAGTTTTTACAGTCAGCTCATTTCACTTGTGTTGCGTTGAGTAGCTCATGTTCCTGTAATTTTCTGCTTTATAAGTTTTTCAACAGTGGATCATGTCCAGCCAAAATACCAACCATAGCTTACAGTTGGCACTGTTTTCTATTGAGATGGTTTCTTTGAGTGCTTTGGACATTGAGCGATTCATCAGTTCTCATCCTAACAGCTCCACAACACTCACAGCCAGGAGCTACAACTGGAGGGGCATAAAGCCCTATTTTACCTGCAGATCAAGGGTAGCAACCCACTGTGGCAGGTTGGAGTAAGAATGAAGGTTCAACTCATCCACAGCCCTTTGTACTTTGCCCAGGACATCTCTGAATGTCTGACTGTTGTATGAACAAGTTTCCAGGGAACGGACTTCGATGTCGATCTTCTCCACACTGCTTAGCAAGTCATCAACCTATGAAGGCAAGGGCGCAGATGAACACATTTACCAGGAAATAAGTATTAGTTACTGAGGCCAGCAGCAATGTATCTTAAAGACTGCAGTCAGTGATTTAGTGCAGAGAGAGAACAATGGCAATAAAAACAATGGCAGTAAATATATATATCACAGTAGTTGGTCTTGTTACAATGAACTTCACATATAGAGCATTTTCATTCACGTGACTACCAGCCATATTGGTTTACTGAAACAAAGGGAAATATTTACATAAAAATAGCTCTAGTTCAATTCCAAGAGGATTAGTTTGGAACACCAACATGGCCGCCGTGATGTCAAGTGAAAACACGTCTATATTGTCCTGTATACACACTACCTATACATACACTGTAATTTATGTTGTAGTTCAATTTCATCCTTGGTTCAATGTTTATTTTCCTTTGTTCTTGTGTATGGTAATGTATGGTAATGTATGGTAATGTATAATGTGTGATAATGTATGATAATGTATAATGTATGATAATGTATAATGTATGATAATGTATGGTAATGAGTAGAAAACAAAGGAAAATCAGTATATTTTAGGTATAAGCCTATTACTGGAATTAAACTTTGTTCTTTTGATGCCAAAAATCATTCTGTTTGATGAAAGTGACAGTCAACAGTTGTTATAACTGACAAACCTGTCAACCTCAAATTTTGGATTGAATAGACCTTTCCCACATTCCACTTCAGTGCGTATGAACAATAGCTCCAGTGCGAGGTTGGGATGGACATTTTGATACATTTGCTGTATTTTTGTCCAACCTGACCTCGACTCAGTGCCATTGTTTGTTGGAATGCAGGAAAGGTCTATTGGAATTTGAAATGTTGCTTTATGAGGAAAAGGGATAAACAGAAGACCGGGACACAAATCTATTAGAACAAGGGACACGAACCAGCAACAATTCAACTCATATGATGCTGAGTCCAGGACTTAAACCTGGGCCACAAATAGGTGGGAGGCGAGTGCTCTCACCGCTGCAGTATCCCTGTATAAATTTGTTATGTTGAACCTCCATTGTGCTCTCCACATCAGGTCTAATATTTACTGGTAATGGACACATGGCTGTTAAACTTGCAAACAGAACATTCCAGAGATTGGAATGGACAGGAGGATTTTACAAAAACCAAAGTTGATTTCATAGTTTTGTACCTTTTCTTGAAAGTTGAACACAGCTTCAGCCAGCTTTTGCACATAAGGATCCAGTTTGTAAGACTCCCAAACCAGCACCATGCCCTGCAAATTTAAGGCAAGGAAAGAATTAAGTGGTTGCAATAAATTATTTAAATGATGCAACATTCCCAATACTCTACTAATAATTCCCTGATCACTGACAATAACACAGCAATGCAAGCAATCACAACACTTTATATTTTTTAAGACAAACACATTACTGACCAGGCTATTCTTCACTACCCGTTCCACTTCTTGTAAATGTTTAAAAGTCTCAAGGTTTTTGTCCTTACCTCTGTAATCAGTGCTTGCACTTCCTTTCTCAAACCGGCAACAAGAGGTGAAATAGAGCTCTTCTCCTCAACCTTTCAACAACAGATTTGTTCAAAAGAAAGCAGTTAAAAATGATATTGACTAAAAAAGAAGTAAACAGCAGCCTAATACAAATTAAAGGCATAAAGGGGGTCAGTTGTGTGCTAGTCCTACGTCAGAGTGAATTGAGGAATTATGGGTTGTGTGAGGTATATACAGAACAATGGAGCTACATCTGTACGCTATTATTGGTGGGAAATGTTATCATGCTCCCTAAAAAAAATAATGTTTTCATGACATTATAAAGCTTATTTAACTGGTCAATGAGACATCAAACTAATAATGGCACTTTCATACTGAAAGTAATTAGTGTACAGTACCGCCTGAAAGTATTGACCCCTTTTCCGCGTCTTTGCCGCGTGACCTCCTCGCGACTTTCCCTCGGTATTCCCGCGGCAGGCCGCTTTTTTGCCGAGGGAACTTTTCGGTCAGGCTCCAAAGTTGCCGCGGGAAAGTTAACCGAGGTAAAACCGAGGTAATAAAATACCGCGGTCGAGTTTGAATAGGCTTTTGTTTCCTTTGTGTTTCAAGTGACAAAGTAGCACCTAAAAGTTTCGGCAGGAAATCTTGAACAGGAAGGACAGTCATGGCCGCTACACATAGACCTATCAGCTTTTTTGATACATGGGCAGAAATGATTCTGTTGTTAGAATCCGACCATAAATAAAAATTTTTGGAGAAATATTTTGATTGTAAATTATTTTGATATTAGCGATTGTCGCGACTATTTTAAATCGAATCTTCGAAGCGCATTTATGCTCGGCGCACTCGCGTGGAGTTCGGCTTCAAAGTTTTATTCATTTACAGTGTGTGCTGACCTGTGGAATGTGACCTGTAAACAGATCTGTTGGTATCTTGATGGAAAGAAAGACAGGAAAGAATATTTCGGCATGTTTTGTGACGCTCAGAGCACGAATATGAAATTTACATGTTATGCTGCTCAGAGCACGAATAGCAATGTTATGTCTCAATGTCCGGCAACCAGACAGGAATTTTGAATTAAGCTTATCACAGATTCAAAGCGTTGTTAGATTGACTCGAAGTTATTTAGAACTAAGATATTAAGGGAAGCGAACAAATTACCAAGAAATTCTAAGTAAGGCAGGCCGAGATTTCAAAAATCCAAATTCAATTGGTCGTTCGTGCGTATCGGCGTTTTATGCAAATTCGAGCACTGCACCTGACGACAACACAACGTGAGCTCCGGAGCAAAGATGGTTCGAGCAGCAGAGTATGTCAAGTTAAGAATTTTGTCGTTCTATAGACAAAATTTTAAAATTTCCCAAGTTGTCCGCGAATTAAGTGAAGAGGGTCCAAAGAAAAGGCCAGCCGTGAAGAACGCCTCAGCCGATCCAAATGAAATCAGCACGCGTCGTCAGAAAAAACTAAAATTGAAAATTTTGAGGTTTTACCTCATCAGGTTGAAGACATTTTAAAGATATATCTGCTTGCATGTTTTCAGCTCGGTAGCATGCTTTGTTTTGAAAATAAAGCAGTCTGAATTTAGATTTTTTTACAATGCTAGACATCGTGGTTGCGTCTGAGAAACATATCACGTACTCGAAAATATCGATTTACGTTGTGTTTTCGAGTTCTGAATAACTCGAGTTCGGAATATCGCACAACGCTGAAACTTTGATACGTTGTTTATTTATTACTCTTCTACACTATCTCAGTTTCTTGACTTAATTTATTGAAAGATAAGCGATTTTATTTTTTATTTGCGTGATACTTGCGTGACGTGGAAGTCAAGAATTGGGACAAATGCCGTACTTCACATATGAAATACGGCGTTTAACCAAGGCAGGCGTTTAACCAGGGCAAGCCCCTTAGCGTTTCAAAGACTTCGATTTTACATTATATAGAGGCTGGTTCAGAAATTACGAGTCCATACGCAAATCGCGCACAGCGTTATTTTTATGTCCGTGAATCTTCGCACCTTACAGTCCTTCCGCTTTTTTGACACCTGGAATTAATCGTCATTGTTCTTTCCCCGCGGCATTACCTCGTCTTTTCTCCCGCGGTATTCCCGTGGCAAAATTGTACCTCGGTTTTCCCGCGGGAACAAATTTTTTATACCGCGGTGGACGCACGGCCACTACCCGCGGCATAGACGAGGTATCGCCTCGTCCCGATGGGTCAATACTTTCAGGCGGTACTGTAGTATAAATCAACAACGGTTATATCACGAATTCTATTCTTTTATTGGTTATGCTAGTCCCTATCTATTCTGTTGTAGATAGAGACTAGCAGTTGTCCACAAAATGGTGGCCACTTCTTTATGTTTTCAAAGTGTCTGCGATGAGGATTTACTAGATAATTTACTCAAGACATTTAGTTTTGAGTGACTATTAGATTTATACTAAAACAATTAGACTATTCTCTCTTGATTTCTATGCAAGATAGTTAATCAGGCAATAGAAATCTTGAGCTCATAATCTAATTGTTAAATAACATTTTCTACTTTTATAATTACATTGAAGTTACTTTTAGGTAAAGTTACAAGAAACATAATGACTGATTTTGCAAACAAAAGCCTCAGGTGTTTACCTTCTCACAGGTCCTTTCGTAAGTACGCACACTTTCAATTAGTGAAATGGCGAAGGGGTACAGCTGATTTGCTTGATGTGCTTTGTTCACAATGGCCAGTGGAACTCGGAATCCGAGCCACTTCAAGTTACGAACCTGAAATTTGAAAAAAAAATTGGTTTTCAGCCTATTACAAGAAAAAAAAAATTCTCATTTTACTCTGTTAACAGTAAGTTACGATACTTCCCTCAAGGAAATAATGTATACACGACTTCTCTATTAAAAATTTTCACTTAACAAAAATTAATAATGTTGAGACGTGTCTAGACATCTAACTAAGAAACCTGTCATTAAAACTTAATGTTAGATGGCACTGAAGGGAAACACAGAAACAATGCTCTGATAGTTGTACAGTGTATATTTTTTTATGATACATTGTGGTACCAAAGTTGGATTAAAAAATTCCACCCTTGAGCTCAACATTCAGTTTTATCAAGTAACAGGTGTGACTGGAAATGTCCGATAGATACCTCTTTGGAAAGGGTGATTATTTCTGGCAGGAAGTTGACTTTCAGTTTCAAAATAGTTCCTCTTCCTCCTCCTCCTCGAGCTCTTGTGCTTTCAATGGTGAAGATGCGGCCTGAGACACCAAGGTTTCGCTGTTGCACCTATGATAACAAAGCAGTTAATGACTGCAGAAAATATGATGCTCAACATCTGATATTTCTGCCTCAGATTTCAGACTAAGTAAAGAATTACAGAAATATTGGCTTGGCACAGTTTTTTTGCTGAAGAGGGAGTTGCCTAACTTTTGAATGTATCGAAACAATCCTATGAAAGCTCCTTGGCAGCACTTTCTTAACATATGGTATTTTTGATTCTTCATAATCTTCAAAACTGATAACTTTAAGGAGTGACGCGAGATACTAATTATTAATACATGTCAGTCACTAACCTTTCTTGACCATTCATCAAACAGCTCCTGAGTGTTCAGTTTCAGCCTGAAGCTGTCGCCATCAGCCTTAAGCCTCTGTCCCTCAACATGGTTTTCCCAGCCTTTACCAAGGACATCTTCCACGCGTCGCATGTAGGCAGACAACTGGCGGTCAATCTGAAAAAGAGAAGGAGAAATTTTATGAATTTAATGTAAAGGAGCCTGTCTTTTTAATGTTGTAGAACTCCCCTTCATTTGATGTGTATTCATGAACAATAATTATTGTTGAATAAATGCAACCACAACACTTGCCTGCCTTGCCCAAATGATGGATCCTGACACAGGAGGCAAATCTCTGACTTTACTCATTTTACAAGCTTTGCTGTAAGGGTACTGAACCTAAAGACAAGAAAAAATAACAGCTTCTAGTCTTAATTACAGACGTCCAGAGCTGAAAGTATTAATAATTATTTTAAAGCATTAACAGCAAAACCCTGTTAATACAGTTAAATCATCTTTTTGGCTCTTCAAAAAAATTAACAGTGCATTTTTTTTATTGACCTAAAAATTCACTAGTTTAATATAGATGCCTCTAAAATAAAAGAATGTTATGTTGCTCCATGTTTTGCTGACCCTTCCTGAGGGTAAAGTGAAATTTATAATGTCTTTAGGGTGAAATGCTGTAGAAAACCTTTCTAATGTACAGGCAAAGTGTAGCAACAGATCATTCTCCTTAACTACAGCCTGTACATTGTAGATTACAAGAAGTTGTACTGTGGCTTCCTGAATTGTCTTGGTAACTTGTGTACATGATGCACACAGGTATGGATGGCAGGAAACCTTCCCAGCTGTTTCATAAATTACTTGCTCATAAATTACCAATCCTACTGCCAGAAAGACATATTCAATCAAACCTTAAATTTGTCATGAAGTGCCTCAATGTCATCCTTCACTCTCTGGATCAACTGTGTCTGGTACTCACGGATGGCACCTCGGATGTGTGGACGCACAAACAGAGCATTGAACCTGGAAAAGATCCTAAACATCTCATTAGCATTCTTGGCTGTTCCAAGTTGATCTCGTAACCGTGCCGTGATGCGTGTCTCCACCCTGTCAATGCGCTCATCATACCTGAAAAGGAAACAAGAACTATTCATGATTGATCTTGTCTTTCATCATGGGAAATCTCAAGTTACTATTGTTCTTATCAAGGCTGTGCTCTAATTAAAAATTTTGGGAGCCCAAAACTCTGAACCTTTGAAATTGAGGGTCCCAGAATTTAAATTATGAGGAAAAACCTTGTCGCCCAAAGGCAAAAATAAGTCACCAGGAGCCACTGGGCACTGCTAGAGCACAGCCCTGGTTATTATCATTATTAAATGGGGTTAAATGCAATTTAACCTAGTTAACGACTAGGAGCAAGTTTTTGCTCTGTTATTGGCATGGCATGGCGTTAGCATTTGCTAGTATGCTGTGGGTTGCCAACAGCCTTATTGCTTTTCTGGCTTATGTCTGACATCTTCAGGCAGTCCAGTGGTCAGTGGTGGTTCTGTTATATTTTACGCATTCACCTTTTCCACGTGCTTGTAGTTTTACTTGCTCTGCATACGGGGCATTATAGCTTATGTGTTTTAGAGTATTTCCCCTCCCTCCCCTCCCTTTAGTTTTATTATTATTATTATTATTATTATTATTATTATTATTATTATTATTATTATTATTATTATTATTTTCTTCCACTGAACTCCTAGTTCAGTGTGACGGGTGTTTGGTTTGGGGCTGGGGGTGGCAGGCGGGGCTCATGGCTGGGTTGCGGGTAGGGCAGGCTTATGGGGTGTTCTAGCGACCTGGGTTTGGGTCGGCGGTACCAGCCCCCAAGTCCCTGAGCACCCAACCTCCACTTGAGACACAGGCGTTAATCATTATTATTAAATTGCATTGACAAACCTCTTGATGGCTGCCTCCCATGCTTCAGATCCATCCTTTGACACATCAAGTCCATCAACTTCCTTGACATTCTCATAAGCAAGGTTTACTTCCTGGATAGCATTAGCATCAGCTGGGTCCAGCAGTGCTTCTGGTTTGGCTTCTTCATCCTCAGCTGTTTTAGGTGGGCCTCCAGGACTGGAAGGAGTTGCTTGACTGACTGTGGGGGGCTGAAGGACACGAACAATGACTGCTCGAAGCTGCTCATGCTGACGACGGAACCTGCAAAAAAGTGAATGTTCTTGAAGAGTTTTCCTAGCTCGAGGAAAAGATATACATTGTACATGTACACTCCTGAGACCAAAACTTCAAATCAAGGAGAAATGGTTTATCGTTTCTTACTTTCTCATCTGATCAAGCCGTGCCTGAAGCCGTTTGTGAGCTGGGTTCACCCTCCAAACCATCTTAAGACTCTCTTCTCTCTTTTTCTTCACTATGTCTCTCAGTAATGTTTGGAGTTTTTCATATTCATCATCCCAAGTTGTAAACACTTCAAAGCAGGCAACCATGATCTACAATATAAATATTGCAAAAGATGAATGCTTAATTTCAGAACAGAGCTCCTCTTCATCATACCTGCATCATACCAGAGACCTTGTGCCTGATGACAAGTAAAAATGTACGTTACACCTACATGTATGCTGTACAATTATTATCGTAGCAACTTCAGGGAATATTGATCAAGTTCATGGAGCTAAAAAATAACATTTCATGGATTTAAATCAGCTGCCTTTGGCCATGATGTGAGCCCATACACACATAGATTGCTCAAAGGAATCTTAGCAACTGAAGAGTATCCACTTCTCATCCAGGCAAGCGGAAAATCTTTCATGAATGGGTTGTAATGATTTAGCTAGGGCTGACAGCAATAGTGAGAGTGATGATGATGACGGTGATGACAATGACGAGGATAATGATGGTGGTGGTGGTGCTCATGAAGATTATAATAATTCATGGCGATGCAGTGATGATGATGATGATGATCATAATGATAAGGAGCACAAATACTTAAATCTGACACTACACAATATTTTAATCCATGCATGTCAAAAAAAGAAATTGAAGAATTTATGTGATGAGGTGTAACCTTCTCAAAATCATCATGATTAATGTGCATCAGTCTTCTGGTCCCTAAAACCTGTAAAATAAAAGAAAAATACAGAAATGAATATTATTTAATGTATACATACTTCATTTATAAACCTCTACCACTAACCAATAATTATTATGCTGTCAAGCAAAGATGACAGGCTATAATATTATATTAATCCATGTACCTTCAAAAGTTGTGAGCTCAGGTCGCGTGAGATTGCTTCAACAAGACGCAAAGCTCTCTGGATTGGATATTTGGTGCTGCGGATCTTTTTCAGGTGACTAAAAATGGCACTCAATGCAGCTCGTATCTTGTCCAGTTCAGTTGCCGCAAGAAGGTCATCCAGAGGAAAATCTTTCATGAGTGGGTTGTAGTCATTCACTGTTGCCAAAGCTTGCTTTAAACCTAGATGTGATTCAGCAGAATGTTTGGTACATGTATACAAATTCTCATGCTTTATTAACAACAGAGTTGGCATTATACAGTTATTCTTTCCAAGGACAAATGCCGCTTCCCTCTACCCCACTCCTACTACCACCCTAATTACATACATGTAAGAGATTGAAGCCACTCTTTGGGCACGAAGCCCACATGCATGGTAGCAGGCATTACCCCTTAAATCTATCAAATCAAAGATTGAGCCCAAGCATTAGCAACCATGGACAGCGGTTTAGGGCTTGTTAGGCCTCACCAGCATGGCATAGCTAATGCTCAGGCTTCAGCTTACCAGATCACATATTAAATTTGTGAAGTATCCTTGTCACTCCAGCCACATCCCACAAGCTTTTCATTTTCATTGCTTGTTTTATGGATATGTGGGTACTTGAGCCTGAGCATTGGCTATGCCATGCTGATGAGGCCTAACAAGGCCAAAACAGCTGTCCATGGCTGCTAATGCTTGGGCTCAATCTTTGATTTGGTAGATTTAAGGGGTAATGCCTGCTACCTTGTGGCCTTAGTGCCCTTAGAGTGGCTTCAGCTTACTTGATCACATTAATTTATGAGGTACTCTTACTGTTGGTTTTAAATTTTAGGAAGAAAATTAATGATTAAAATGTTTCATGACATTTCAACGACCTCATATATGTACCTGTATCACCACTGTCATCGTCTGTGACATTTTTATCATTAATTAGTTTTCCTTCTAAAATGTTTACCGAAAGCAATCCTTAAATTGGGACATGATTGCGAAAGAAAATCACCTGTATCCGTGTCAAAACTGACAGTAGCATGAAACCTTTTGCCATGTTTCAAGATGTCGAGTGTTAATGCAATGTCAGGACTCTCTCGGATATCCTGGATCCTCAGCAATGCTCGCTCGAGATTCAGCCAGAAGCTGATCTCTTGCAGTGCAGTACCAGATGCTGGGTCTCTGTCAAGCTTAGTCACCTGAAGTTGTATGAATAAAGAACAGTGTATTATTGAGGTGATAGCTATACAGGTGTTATTCAACAAAAGAGGGAAAATCATGCAAAGAGATAGAGGTTCAACGAAAAGTTCACCCAAAAAAAGAAAAGATACCACCAGATCAGACTACTATTCTCAAGCCGAAACGTAAGAGTCAAAATATGGGTAAAATGTGAAAGAATGTAATTTAGGCTAAGTTAAACTTGAGCCAATGCAGTCAGCAGCGGTTTGCGGTGGGCATGCGCACTGAGCTTTATATGCGGGGGGATTTGCAGGGGCGCTCATGTTTCTTTGCACTCTTGCTACGTTTTTGTGCGTCGTTGGCTTCGCTCTCGTGCAAGTTCTGTGCTTATGTGTTCCCACTCCTCCCACCCCTGTGTGGTTTTGTGACGGGTAAGTATCTGGGTGGGTAAATATCTCCACTGTTTCATCAGTGTGATGGTGCTGGGTGGTTGTCGCTCTCAGGGCTGCCATGGATACCTGCATGCTAGGCTTGCATCATGCGCGGCTCCACCTATCCCTTTGGCACCTTCCCCAAGCTCATCTTTGGTGATGAGTTTAATTTGTTGTTCACTTCCAGGAATGTGTGATGTGTATGTAAAAGTATAGAGCGCTTTTCAATTGAGTGTCGTAAAACCAAACCCAAAGTAATAACTCCAGCCAATCACAACAGAAGTAAGCAATGCAATGAGCCAATCAGAATACGAAGCAATTGCATGTAGCCGGCATAAAGCGCGGGAAAATATGCATGTGCAAACCACAACTGGTTTTGGTTTTGCTTCTCACTGGTTGAGAAAGTGGCGCGAGTTTTCCCGGCCAATCACAGAGCAAAGCAATGCAAAACCAGAGCAAAACCATAATTACTTTCGACATTCAATTGAAAACCGCTCTATAGTACATGATTGTAGTATGATTAACATATACGATCTTGGTCTGCTTGTTTACACGGTATCCACGGCTGTACTTTATTGTCTGGATAACAGACAGAGACAAATCAAGAAACTAAAACCCCTTTCACATTTGTCTTGGCATTTATACATTGTATAGTCAAGAACAGTGTATAAAGTAGCCTTACAGTGTCTTCATTGAATTCCAGGTTCCTTCAAAGAACCTTGTCTAGAGAACTTATTACTGGTAGACTAGTGTGAGACAATATTGTGTGCCACATACACCTGTAACAACTTGTAATAACTTCATGTGGTGAACTTAATACACTTTTATTTTATTGTAACAATGAAGATGATTATCTTCCTAAAAATGATTTTTGCTAAAATATCTGCTGGATTTATGGAACCAAAATAGCACCTTTAAATTTTAGCTCCTGTTATTGTAGATCATCATGTTACTGTAAATTATCTTATTTTCTTGTTCTTTGTCAAAAGATCCAGTTGTAATCTGTACTTGAATTATTTTTAATTCATTTTTGTAATTTGTGTTATTTTCCTTCTGTGTTTTTAACATCCTTTGGAGGGTACTTTTTATCTGTCAAACATTGTTGTTGCGTTGTTGTTGTTAATCCATCATTTCAATGAATGAAATAAAAGTAAAAGTAAAGTAAAGTAAAGTAAGAATTTCTCTTTCTTTAATCATTTCACAAACAGACCTTTTGAATTTCTCTGATCCATCTATTGACGCCATTCTGCAGCTGATTCAAGAAGGTTGAGTCCTCCACCTTGTCTCCAAAGTCTTGGACTTTGGGTCTCCGCCCTTCTTCAGCAGTTTTCTTTGCCATGGCCATCACAATAGGATGAATAGCAAGGGAAATCTCGGGGATATCAATGTTCTGCTGTAGATGTAGCAGACCCATTTCCAGCTCTGCAATCTTCTTTTCCACAGATGGCACCATTTTATCTCCATCTCTGTAAATGTGAGGCAGTGCACATTATATATACTGACACATCCAGTACTGTCCTATTGGGAGCCCATGAGTACTAACTATACAATCTTCACATGCTCTGATCGATACCACTCATATTCATTGATATAAACAGTTGATCAAAAATCTACGCATTTCTACTACCCCATGAAACTCACAAACGTTGAGCGAAGAGGACTGCAAGGACAAATACAATTTTTACCACAATTGCTAGTATTAATCTTGCAATCTTATTGGCTAATTTGCAGTTGTCAATAAGAGTCTATACAACACTGCTCGCGTCAACGTGTTGCACAATGCCTTTTTTCACTGCTCGTGCTCTGAAATTAACATTTTCTTTGATGCTGATATTGTGGTAAAAAACAGTGGTTTTAGTTAAGTGTTGTCTATACTCTTATCGACAACGATATTCTTCATCACCTTGGTCAAACTTTGTTGTGGACTCACTCGGTTGCGCCTTGTGACTCCACAACATTTTGACCACTGTGATGATGAAAATCATTGTCGATTTAGAGTATTGACAATGCTAAACCACATTCTGTTTGTTAAACTTACCAGGGGAGGGACCGGAGAAATGTTTCATCCAAGTTTAATGAATAAATTAATCAGAATCAAGTGAGTGAGTGAGTGAGTGAGTGAGTGAGTGAATAAGTAGCACAAGACTGCCTCCCATACCACATGACATGACTACATCATCTGTTAGCTAAAAAGTGCCTTTGCCTTCTATATTGCAGTTTGGCAGGAGGCTAGTAACACCATTGTAGTGTACACTGTATTAGACCGGAAGTTTACCGGAAACCATTTCCGGGTTCCCAAGATGCGTAGTGGGGTTGGTTGTAATGTGTGTGTGTGTGTTCAGGGAAGCCATATTGTGTTAGCGTTAGGCGTTGTGTTCATCCTGTAACATCGAGGCAGCTAGCCATTAAAGGACGAGATTTCACAAGCATGACCACAAAACAAAAGACTTTTAGTCCCATCTGTCACACTGAACATTTTGGGTTCTTGTAATAAGTGATGTACTCCCAAGATTGTTCAGCATTTCACCTCCTTTCATTACAAGTATATACTACATGAACATGACTCTTTTTGTAACGCTGCTTGATTCAGAGGGACTGTTAGTAAAATCACTGAGTATATAAATAAACTCATTGACAATCTAAATAGTGTCATCATAATCAAGCAGTCCTGGGCAAAAACTAAAGCCTGGTTTTCACTAGAGACGCAAGCACAAGCAAAAGCACCTTATGCCAAATGAAAATGAACTTCGTCTTCACACTGTGCAAGTGAATGCTTAATGCAAGCATAAGCACAAGCACAAGGAAAAAGGGAAAATTTTGATCCTTGCGTTTGTGCTTATGCTTGCATTAAGCCCGTTTTCACGATGAAATAAGCGCTCTTGTGCTTGCACTCATGCTTGTGCTTGCATCGCTAGTGAAAACCATGTTGAAAGGAACTACATTGTAACTAGTAGCAGGTGACATCAGATCTTGTCAGGCCCAATGAGTCAGAAGATGTAACCACAATTTACAGGTACATGTACACGTCTGAATGTCACAGCATTTCACAGACCATTTTTTTGGTTGGGGGGGGGGGTGGAGGGTGGGGGTGGGAGGGAGTAGAATTTCCCTCAAATATGCCATATCCAATCTCACCATATCGAACAGGATCTACATGTACCGTAACTTGCAATGGAGGCTATTGCAGGTCAACATACATACTGTATACAACTTTTAATTTAAATTATACAAGACCCCTTCAGCCACGCTGTAATTTTTTATTGTGTATAAATAAAATGCTTTTATTACTATTACCGTTACTATTACCACAGTATGTTTCTGCATTCCTATTATTATTATTTTTGTTGTTGTTGTTAACTTGATTTCAACCCTGATAAACGGCCATAGGAATAACATTATCCCACGTGAGATAAAGATTTTAAATGCAAAAAAAAAATTGGTAGAAGGTCAGTCGAAGCGAACAAAAACTAGGATTGAAGGACGACAAGCCTCGCCGCTACTTTGATTTTAATTTGCATATCATTAACACAAATAATACTTCTTTCAACACACGCAAACGAAAACGCCAATTTTCAAGGAATAAACACACGATCCCTGAGTAATACTATCTTGCAATACATCATAAATAAGACTAAAACAAAATGCAGATCTGAACGAAATAGTGCGCGTTAAAAAGAAGTTGAAATGAACATGAAATGTACATGTACCTGTCGGCTTTCCCAGATTTCCTCACGAACGACTTGAAATAAGGCGCCACAGCATTGCTGATGTAGGAATGAAGCGTTTCGTATGGTGATCCTCGTTCAGATTGATCACACGAACCTGCGACGTGATCTTCTTGTCAGCATCAACTATCGCTCCTCGCTTGATGAAGGCAACGCTCGATAGTTTAGGCGCGGTGTAATGAACGTCCAAATCGATGGAATACATCGCTTTTTCTCGTTCGGTTTCCGCCCCACTCTCGGTCGACGAGGTTTCATCGTTTTCTTCTTCGTCTTTGAGTGGTGTTCGTGTCACGAGAAGGCTTCTTGTCTGGGCATCGGCCAGAAATTTCCTGATGTAATCCACATGCAGCGGGTCTTTCAATGTTGTGTCGAGCTCGAGGGGGACATCAGCTTCGCCTTCGAGAAGAAGCGGCACAACACGACGCAAATAACTCGTAAAATTCTTCACATCTACAACAGCCGCTTCTGGAGGAGTTGGAGAACTAAGGCCTCCATCCGAAGCCGCCTCCATGGCGGACAAACTACAACTGTTACTCTTCCTTTACTCGAAGTTTTCGCTGAAAATTTCTCCGCCGACAATTCCACGTTGAATAGTCACGTGATCAATACAAGCCCTATTTTCGTGGGTGAAGGGGAGGGGATGGTGAACTAAGGGACCGTAATTGGCGCAACTGGGCTTCTAAGTAAGAAACGCACCATCTCTTCCCACAAACAGTCATAAATCCGGAGTTCATTTTGTTTAAAATCAGGATAACAAAGAAGGTATTTCTACAAAAACGCTCATGGTAGGACTGATATGTGAAAAAGCACCCCAGTCCTTCCCCCCAGATGCTATTGTGGAATATCAAGGTGTGGAAGCTGGACTGAGACAATAGACAATATTCGTCTTCTCGGTATTGAACTGGATCTGGCATGAAGTGGAGGCTCTTGCTGGGAAATTCATTTACATATGAAAAGATTCCCCTGCAAGAGCCTCCACTTCATTCTAGTCCAGTCTGTTCATGACAACTAAGAATATGAATATGAATATGAAACATCATCATCCACCCCATCTCTTCTCTGCAGAGGCTCCCTCGGGAAGGGCCAAGGGGAGGTGGAAATGGAGTGGGGGTGGTGTGCAGGGGACAATGGGTAGCCTACGTGTAGCCGTACCACACCCCGAGGAAAAACGGGGGCTGGGTACGGCTACACGTAGGCTAGACAATGGGAAGAGTGAAAGGGTGAGAGCCTGAGGTCTCCTCTTCTCTCCTTCCCCTTCCCATCAACCCAAGCGAGCTTTCATTTTCCCTCTCCTCAGTGTCCCAACGACACAAAAAGAGACCTCTGTGGAGGAGAGATCCACCTCATTCAAATTCCCATCCTTTATGGGCTAAATTGCAAGTGTGTTAAATTTTTCTATCCAATTAAAGAAATTGATGGTCAAATTCCCTTCCCAAACCAAATTAATTATGTTGCAGTCAGACTGTTGAGATATCAAAGTGGCTATGAGCCACTAAACTTGGAAATTACATTATAAACCACTCATGGGTACTGTATATGGTTTTGATTGCTACATAAGCAAACATTACTGAAAGCTCCACAAGAAGAAGTGTGACACTTGTTACATTTTAAGCATGATTAAGTCTTTGTAAAGTAACAGCACTCTTCAAATCTATCAGTTCAATTTATCCCAGACAAAAATATCAAGAGCAAGTTCCTCCTCTTGTGGATATCTTACATTAGTATAAATCTACTATTATTCTGTCACGAAGGCTATTCTCTTTTTTTTGTTTACTAAGGCTATTCTTTGATTGGCTGCACTACTTGCTATCTATTCTGTGATAGATAGTGAGTAGCGGTTGTCAACAAAATGGCAGCCACTTCTTTACAATTTACTTGTTTAGTTTTGAACAACTAGTACATTTATACTAAAACAATTAAATTGTTCGCTCTCAATATTTAATTGCTATGCGTGATAGCTATTTAGCTGTCAGATTTATCCTACTCCCTCATCAGCTATCACACAATAGAAATCTTGAGCTCATAATCTAATTGTTAATTAGTCTTTGACCATTTTCATGATCAGAATTTTGGCTGTAAAAATCATAGTTGCTATTTTAGTTTGTTACATATGCAGAAAATATGCCAAGCATTATGCACTGGTCAACAGATGTACAAAATGTTTAACAGGAATTGAAGGAGCAAAGGATTGAGTGAAATCATGGGCCTATACTCTTTCATGTTAACAAGCCATATAGTTGCATTAGAGCAGTTTTCAATTGAAAATCAAAAGTAATTCTCATTTTCCTTTGGTTTTGCATTGCACTGTTTGTCTGTTGTGATTGTTCAGTGTAATTATTGCTTTGGTTTTGGTTTTACAACACTCAATTGAAAACCTCTCGAACACAGAGTATATACTATGAAATCAGCCTCACACCTACAACTCATTCTCTAAAATTGCCAGTGTTCATTCTTACAGCACACACTCATCAACATCTGAACATTTTTTTACCAAACAATCTGCACTTAATGTTCAAAGTAAGGCCTTTTCATGTGTTGGTGTTATAATCTGGAATGGGATACCAACTAGCCTCAAAAACGTATCCAATAACTCTTTTAAAAAAGCGATTAGAACAAAACTAATTGAAATTCTAGAAACTGAAAACTCATGTGCCAAGATAGATACCTTAATTAACATGATGAAAGATTAAATTTCCAACTGAAGTTAAGATTAGTCTCTAGTTTCCCCTTTACATTTTACCTAGACCGTAATGTTTACATGTTGTAGTTGTATTGAATGTTCATTTATTATTTTAAAAAATTGTCTACATTTATCTGGCTTGCTGCGATTAGCTCTTTGCTATTTGCAAGCCAGCCTACTAATAGTGTCTGATTTAATAAATAATTTGAAAACTTGAAACTTGAAAAAACAACTCAGAAATGGCATAGCCATTTTCCAAGTTAAACATGGCATTTTGTTCTTCACCAATGTTGTTTCACTTGATAGTTTCCTTGTATGGCTTGATGTAAGGTCAGGTCAGGTCACAGCATGTGTCACAGATAATCTAACGCGGGTTAGTAATGTCTACAAAGCAGCACTGAATTCCTTGTTCTGTGTACCAGAATTTGAGTACGCGCTATGATCGGTCCATCAACAAAAGCCTTTTCTTGATGGGCCAATCATAGCACCTACTCAAATTCTGGTACACAAGATGTTACTAACAGGGGTTAAATTACATCTGTGTCGCAGGCTAGTCAGGTCAATGACTTTAAGAAATACTATAAAATACAGTTTTGAACACCATTTTTGGGTATATTTGCACCACTGTAAATTTGGAATGGATATAGCACTATACAGAGGAAAAAACTCTGATTAAGACATTTTATCAGGGATCTTTATTTATCCTCTGGATATGCCTACATGTATCTACTCTTTGAAGAACTGCCAAACAGGGCTGAAATTTATCACGTCACAAGACAATTATACACTGTACATCAGTTCATGACATTACATAATGCAGCAGATATATATATATATAAATCTGTAAAAACACTGTTGCAAACACTGGGGAAGTGTTGGGTGAATTTCAGACTTACATTTAACAAACATTCAAAATATTTTGCAACATCTACAGCGATGGGAAAAATTAAATTGGCAAAGTTCTCTATGTACAAAATATTCTTGTTGTGATTTGCATTTGGTAAGCATCCATTTCTCAGGTCAGTTTGCCACCATCCTTCCACATTTCTTATCACTGTGCAGATCACCGACTCGCAGATCACCGACTCTTGAAAAGAATCTTATGGCAAATCCATGATTGGCTACTGGTTGGCAGATTCACACGCATCAATCCAGTCACTGTACACATCAACAGGTTCTGAAAGATCTGAGACTTGTTAAAGAACTTATAAAAACAAGAGTATTTATTTTTCAAAGTATATCAAAATAATATTAAACAAAATTTCTATTTGGGGTGAACTGTCCCTTGAAAATATCACAGACCTGGACACACCCTTGTTAAAGTGCCCCTAACCCCGAAATATTTTTTTTGTTTTGCTAAAATAAATCTTGTCACCTTTTTTCTTTTTAACCAAATGTTGACTTTTATAATATGGGCTGTAAAAGTTATGAAATCTAGCCGTCATCTGTCACACAAACAAGCTAGTAAGGCGCATGGGTCTATTCCCCAGTTGACATCACAAACTGATTTGCATCACATGCATGCAAAACCAGTTTGTTACATCAACTGGGGAATAGACACATGTCCCTGTTGACTTGATTCCAGGGCATCTCTATTTCCCAAGTTATTACAAATGTATTTCTCGTTAATGGTAGTTTGATAAATCACAAAAAAAGAGATAAAGATGTTCATCACATTTGAAGGGCTCGGAGCATAACCATCCTATGTCGAATTTTGAGT
>JAEMWC010000158.1:880000-927500 GCA_016490735.1 Pachyseris speciosa
TCCAAACTAGCTGAAGTTTCCTCCTTTTTGTCATTAACCAACTCCTTTTGTTTGAATATTCGTGGGCGATTTTCTCGGTCTTCAATAGAGCTCTAGCGTTGTCACTTTCACCAGATCTTCACACACCTCCATTCTTTAAAACAAGGCTGAAACTTCTAGCAATATCAACATTTTCAATGACAAATAAAGCGGTTAATACTGAAACAATAGAAATTGGTTAATATGCAAAAAACTGGCCTTCCACACCTTCTCCCAAAGTACCTGATTTCTCCTCCATTTCCTCATTAACCAACTCCTATTGTTTGAATATTTCATGGGCGATTATTTCCGTTCTCACAAGAGCCCCAGCATTGTAACTTTCACTATTCATTCACACATCTCTATTCTTTCAAACCAGGTTGAAAAATCAAGGAAAATTCCCTTTTTCAATGAAAAATAAAAGGGTGAATACTGAAACAATAGAAATTGATGAACTGTAAGTTTAACTTGGCCTTCAACCTTTTCTGTCAAAGTAACTGAATTTTGCTTAAGTGTGCTCATTCACCAACTCCAATTGTTTGAATATTCATGGGGTATTTTTTCCGTCTTTACAAGAGCTCTAGCGATGGTACTTTCACCATATATTCAATTACCTCCATTCTCTATGACGAGGGTGAAAAATCTTCGTAATCCTCCTTTTCAAGAATCGAACCCATGGATAATGAAACAATAGAAATTGGCTAATAATTAGGCAAAAGACTGGTCTTCCACATCTTATACCAAAGTTCCTGAATTGTGCTCGATTTTGCTCATTAATATCAACTCCTATTGTTTGATATCTAGTTCAGTCCCAACTGCTACTCTCTAGTAACAGTATAAGGTACAATAGAGAGAGAAGCCGTTGGAACTGCAGGAAATCAAATCGACCTAGAAATCACACAGGACACAAAAGGAACTACAAAGGAGTTCAGGTGAGTTTCTTTTATTGAAGAATCATTCCTAATTCTGCCTTCAAATGTGATACGTTTTCCGCATATACACCCTTATAATTTCGCTATAACGCAATGGTCTTCCTGACGCTCAAATTACGTGACACCCGCCGGTATTTAGCTGTATTTACGTTACAAAGCGTAGTGCTTGGGCTACCTGGGGCAAACTGGCTTACCTTTTGAATTGCATCAAACACAGCACAGACTAATTTCAGGGTTTGCATGATAATGGATTTTCAATTACGTTGTATGATTGATGATAAGAACTCGCGCCATTTTTTCAATCAATGAGAAGAAAAGCCAAAACCAATCGCGACTCGCTCGACTAATTTTCCCGCGCTTGGCGCCGACTGCATTTGCTTAGACGTCTGATTGGTTCATTGCGCTGTATGTGTTTCGTGATTTTAAAAAATTGCTCCATAATAATGAATCAATTTACGGGGACATTCAAACCTTTATATTAAAAATATCTTGATACCTATAGATGCGGTAGAAATTGGATTTGTGCGAAACTTTAAAGTGCGGTTTTCCACCAAACATTTTCTTAAATTTCGTCCGGAAGGTTTTATTTCCAAGACTTTACATACCTTCCAAGTCAGTTTTTCACGGAAATTAAATGTCATGAGATTGTCATGTTTGGTGCAATTCAAAATTGCAGGCAGTTCGAATGAAAGGACTTGTTATAATGAAATCAAGAGCCTATAAAAGCACTAAGGTTTTTCTCATGCAAGTTTTCTAATGTTCAAAATTTCAAAGTTGTGGTAATTACTTAGAATACAAAGTAAAAACACTTATAATAAAGCGTTGCTCGACTACGCTGTTATACTACATATTGTTCCAGCTTTGCAATTGCAAAGACTGGCTACTGAACGAAGACTAAAGAAAAATTCCAATCACAGCACTATATGCCGTACACCCTGTACTCAGTGAGTAGTTTCCATCTGAAAAGGTTTCTTCATTCCACCTTTCCAATCAAGATAAAAGATAATTCATGAGGTGGATGTACAAATATTACTGTCAACTCGAATTCGTGCTCTACATATCATTGTCCTTGGATTTTTAAAGGAAGGTACTTTCTAATAAAAATGTTTTAGACATATTTGTCGGCAGAGCAGTAAAACAAACCTCAGCAAAGACTATTGGAGAAAAAGGGCAGGGGCGGATCCAGGAATTTTTGATAGGGGGGGGGGTTCAAACTTAAATTCAAATTAATTTTCCTTGCAACTCCGTCACTCTCCCAAACAACTCCACCCCCCCCCCCCCCCATAGCCGCCGCTACAAAAGGGACGGGAACGTCAACGAGAACAATCGCTCTGCCCGTGCGTTTTACATTTTGGTACATTTCTTTGCCGTCCTCTGCAACATAACAACGTGAAATGACCAAATTGTTTTGTCGAGAACGTGAGCGCGTGACGGTAAATATTTCCTTCCTTTCTCTTTCTTTAAAGCCGTTCACAGGGCAGTTCTCCGGAATTTTACAAGTTACACAAATGGGAATAATCACGAAAGCGTTACAAAAACGAGAAGTTCTATTTTGAAGTGACGTTTTCGTTGCCGTCGCCGTCGTCGTTGCTAAAGCTGCCTTATCAATTTAAGGAGACGATCACGTGTTTAACGCTGGTTGGACAAAATTGCTTTGCGAGCAGAGGTGAGTGACCATCAGGGGCTACCGCCAAAAATAACATTGTGGAAATATGCCTGGAATTTTTATAGGTGGCAAAATACAATGGCTTTCCATCTGAAAACAAGTCAACCAGTTGAGTAATAATGGGCGATCCTGTCGATGCGAGAATTTCAGCGTCAAACAAGTCATATTGGAAAAACTTCGGCTGAGGAAGGGAGGGGGGGGGGTCCGGATCCCCGACCCTCCCCCTGGATCCGTCACTGAAGGGGCTAAAGGAAATTGGTGGTACCGAAGATTTCTCTAAATGGAAGCCATCAGAAAGCTGTCTAAATTCTGCTTCCGACTTAGTAAAACCAGCAAAATCACAAACCATCACCATGAAATGTTTCATTCCCCGTTGGCCTCTTTCTTGTAAAAAAAAAAAGATGGTTCTGTCGGTCGGTCGCTTTAGAAGCAACAACAACAACAACAAAGGAAAAAAAAGAACTGACTGGTACTATTTTGGTGACATTCCGCGGTGGAGCGGACAATAGACAACGAAACATTTTATGGGGAAAGCCCAATCAGCCAAAACAGAATTTATGAGAAAGAAGTTGAGGAAATTATGATCCATGCGAATTAAAGTGACTCTCTACCAGGTGCATTATTTTACTCCGTTCATTTCTATGCGCGCATTGACGCAAAAGGCCATATCAACGTCAACCAAGATAGGGAAGTTCGGAATCACAGCAAATTGAAGAAGACGCCTTTTAGTGACACGGTAAATTTTTAAGTCGAAACTGGCCAAGAAATATTGACGATGACGACATGACGACAAGTTATCTCCGCATGATGGAAAAACGACAACATGGAGACAGATTCTTGGTTGGACGTAGGTACTGGACTGGTTTTGGTCCTCATCATGTACTTACACTTGTAAAAAAGAGTACTTGCATGTATCTTCTAATTGTCTAAGAAAGACATCTCAGTGTATAATCTGAGATATAAAAAGGACATACGGAGAGCCACTAGCTGATTAAATGTTGTTTACGGCCTAATATCTTTTCAGTATTAGATTCCCAAACTCCCTATCACTCACAATAAAACTCCTTTTCACATCTTACTTTCCTGCTCAGGAAACTCTTCTATCAGGTACACAGGGTTTTCATGGCTGTAAACTGGCCCTTCTGTAACAGCCTCACTCACGTCGTAAATCGGATTTCGGAACGTTTGATTCCCACTATCCCCCTTGTATATCTTCTCAGAGGTCTTTAAACGCCCCGTCTTCTTGATGCGGTAGTAAACGGCGTAAGCCACAACTCCTAGAGCAAGAAGGGGATAAAACGATTAGTTCTCCATGAAGTTTTATGAAAGAATTCCGACATTTTTATCTGACAAAAACACTGGTCTCTTCATTTTAGCTTGTACCATTCTAATCAGGCCAGTGAGGAAAGAAAACACCAGTCAGGTGCGATATGGGAGGATATATTTACCCTTTTTTGCCCGCAGTAAATCCCAGTTTGAAGTCCCCACCCCATACCAGCATATAAGGTAGGATGTCTCACAGAACGAAAAATATTGTTATGACAATAAGATTACATGTGTCTTTGGTGCCTTTTTACCTTTGTTTTTACCGTACATGGGATAAAGGAAGAGTTCTCTTTACATATAGTCCGCTTACCGACAAGAACTATGATAATTGTGGGCACAGATATGCCAAGGACTATTTTCCATTTGGCGGCAACGTCCTCGTCCTTTCCAATGCCCTTCTCAGCGTCAATAGAGCTCTCGGTGGGTCGGGGAATCTGGGAGGACTCCACTGTTTCTGTTGTCGGACTGACTAAGAAAACGAAATGGAAATCTAGTTTACTACAAATGAAGTTTGAAAGAGAATATATAGAGGATATTACATGCGCACGCGGAGATACGAATTTAGGAAAGCAGGGATCGATGGTAGTTGTGAGAACACTTGCCTCCCAACAATGTGGCCCGGGTTCGATTCCCGGACTCGGTGTGGGTTGATGTCGGTTGAGTTTGTTGTTGGTTCTTGCCCTTGCTACGGGAGTTTTTCTCCTGGTACTCCGGTTTTCCCCTCTCCTCAAACACCAACATTTCCTAATTCCAATAGGCCATTCAAAGCGATGCCAGGTACTCAACCAGTGGTACTAAAATGAGTTTAATTTGCATGTGAATGAAAACTTATTTTCATATGAGAGGATGAGCACCAGGACTCGCTTTGAAAAGAGGCCAAAGATAATTCGGAAATTATTGGCCTATTTGATTCTGGATTTCTAGAGCCACAGGTTTTACAGATCCGGAATTTCGGGGGTCGCGGGTGTGAAGATAATATGTAATTTTCACGTATGAAGATATCATGTTTTTGCCCAATAGCTCACCTGGTATTTCATCTTTGTTTATATAATAAGCTCAATATTTGTAATCTTTTTCTAGTAACTTTTAAAATATGGGGAAAACGTTTTCCCTGATAAAATTCCTGCCCTGAACACAAGGCACGATTGACAAAAGTAGTCAGCTTTGGAGTTGAAACTGGAAATCGTTTATATTTCTTTATTGGTTTAAAGAAATGCGACCAGCTATCTTTCAAAGAGAAAGTATCATAGCTTTATTATATCTCTCACTTAGTACGAGCGCTGTGATTGGTCAATTTTGCGGGCCGTATTCTACAGTACAGCCCGCTTGACTTCAACTAGTTTTCTTTCCCGCGCGTCGAATTAACCTCAGAGATATAATAAATATCTTACTAACCTCGTTTTCTCGGTCCGTACTGTAAGTTACGGATCCTCGTTTTTTCCCATTAATTCATGGCCCGCGCGCTTCGCGCTTGGGCCATAAATCAACGGGAAAACCTCGGTCCGTAACTTACAGTACGGGCCTCGAACTCGGTTAGTAAGAGGTATATATATAGTGAAAGCGGTTCTTTGAAACGAAACCAAAGGATCATTTAGATCCATCAAAGCAAGAATTTATCACATGAGAAGACGGGTATTTAGAAACTGGAATAGTGCTTTCCAAAGTGCTTTTCCTTCTTTCTAGTCGAAGAAATTCGCAAACAGGACAACGATCGGTAACCATTACATTTCAGAAACAAGGATTGAATCTCTTAAATTTTGTGCCAAGTCAACTTGTATCTAAATAATCTGACAGAAAACAGCACTTGAAGCTCCCTGTTTCAACTTAGGCTGGCCTCCTAGATTTCTGCCTTACCTTTGCAAGAGGAAAAATTCTCCAGTGCAGTCCTTGGGGAATTAGAACCCGGGGACAATGGTTGCAAGACGTATGTCCCTCACCAGGCTGATATGTTCCAACGGGACACGGGTAGCACTCGAGGGATGTCCCGTTCAAAGCCCCATATGCACCCGGCGGACAGTTTACTGCAGGAAATAATCAAACATGGCTAATAAAGGTTCTGGTTTTATTAAAGGGCTTTCGAAGAGAGCCTGTATGACCAAGGAAATGGAAGGGCGGAACGAGTACTTGATACACCGATTACACGATGTCAAACTGTTAAGCACGCGGACTCGTAAAACGCAATATAAAAGCTAAAGTCAGCTGCATAGTTGGCCAAACATTATAATCTCAACTGACAGCTATTACTGACGTATCAGTCAATGGGGTAAGCTGGGATATATTGGAAGGCTTAAAATGTCATCTCTAATTTGCCAGCGGCTCATCAGGTAGTCACTGTTCATCAATATTGCCTAAGTATGGTAGCTAATTGTCATTTCATTCTGATTCAAAGATATTTGATATACACTTCATGATGAGTAAATTGCTCCACTCACCGCACATGAAGTTATTCACATACATCACGGTACCAATGGGACATAGAGATATGTATTCTCCCACGCTCCATGAATCTGGGTCGATCTCCAAACTGGTATCTTTCAAGTTCAATCTGATTCCACCGGTAGCAGTATCGTTTAACAGAACTGCAGCTGACCCTTTTAACTGCTTTACAGAATCCAAGACACTGACAGCGTTTTCTCTTTCGGTCCTATTCATGGATTCCGGCCCGGTGACGTTTAAGCTATTTAACCTGAAAGATGCACTACACGTAATATTACTGCCTTTGTCTTTAGCCTTGCATTCCCCTACTGTAAACTCTTGCAATGCATCGGAGGAAAGGTTGACCAATTTGTTTACGGTTTTGGTGAAAGACACTTGTACGTCTTCCAGGAAATTTTCCTTGAGACGAAGGCGCCTCCCACTATTATTTACCTTGTTCCACCCTCCATAAAAACCGATGATTTCTTTGTCACCAGTCATCTTGAAAGATAATCTAATTGAGGGTACTGCAAGAGAAAACCCCAGAACTCGGACTTGGACGTCATCAGACAAGATGTAGTCGAACGGATTAGACACATTGCACAAGTAAAACCCTTCTTCGTATTTCTGAATGGTGCTGAACTTCAAAACGGAGTAATTGCCGTTCGGTATTACAGTATAACCATCTTGGCGAGCACCGCTTGGCGTAAAAAGCCATTGATAACGGAGTGGGCGTGCTACACTGGTCGCGTTGCAACGTAAATAAAAGCCGGTGTTGATGGGTATGTTCACCTTTCTTGGAGGCTGATACACGAGAGTCGGAGGTGAGTGCACAATAACAGAAGTGGGTGTTGATGAATCCACACTCACATGATTGTAAGCCTCACAGATGTAATTGCCAGTATCCCTTGCCGTTACCTTTTGGATTCGCAAATGTTCCGTGTTGCTTCCTGGTAGAACCACGCCATTTCTTTTCCAGCGATAGGATGGAGCGGGATCACCATTCGCTTTGCAGTGCAGTTCAAGTGCTTGTCCTATTTTCAAGTCTTTCATCGCTTCTGGGTGATTTGTGATGTTAGGAGCGACTGCACAGAAGATCTTTTCATCCTTTATATCCTTCAAAACCTTTAAAATCGCAGACGACCTTTTGGCAGCTTCAACCAACGATGGATCTTCAAGAGAAAGAAGGTGTTTGACTCCTGTAGCGAGTATTATCAATTTCTTCGGTAATTGATTGCCTCAGGGAGTCTAACATCTTGGTAGAGATAGACCAGATTGTCGACAAAGTCCTCAATGCAGTCTGTGAAGCCAACGCATTCAAGTGAGGTTCGGTTGAACACGCTCTGCATACTTGATTCCCAGTCTGTGTAAACTACCTCCATCGCTGTTCGGACCCTATTGTGATTGGTTGCATTTCTGAAGTCAATTAAACTGGTTGCGTGAAGCACCTCCTCATCTGAGAAAACAGCTTGTATGGCGTCATCAACGTCCTTATCAGAAAGCCCAAACTCGCCAGCTTGCGTCTGATTCACAGTGAAGTCTTTACGCTGGGCATGCTTAAGGTTGTTCGTGTGATTTGTTGCAGTGTCATGATTTTGTAACGATTCCGTGGAAATATTGTAAAGTAAGCCTATTATATCCCTCAGAGCTATCTGATAGTTCATTACAAGAGCACATTTCCTTTTTAACTCGAACAGAGGAGTTGCATCAGAGTCGCCTTCATCAACGGCCCGTTTTCGTCGCCGTGCTTTAGGTTGTGTGGAAGGTATCTGATTTAATGGGTGTCCTGAACGAAGAACAACGCTTACATTACCGAAGAGCTCTTTGACAATTAACTTGGCGGTTTGCTGCAAAGAATCGTTTAGCGATGCAAAATTTAAAACTGAAACAATAGTTGTCTCTTTGGTTTTGGTGGCGACTGTGAAAGAGACTGGGATACTGGTTTCGGAGGGTGAGGATAACGCAACGTTAAATGATATTTCCTTTATATCCACAAGATAAGTTTCGTTTGTACTGTTCCAAAGCTGGGTTAAAGTTATTGCGTCTTGTATAGAGGCACGGTTCTGATCATTTGATCTCATGGAGATGTTAGCGGCCTTTACAAGAGCCTCGTGTGCCCTCCGTAAGGTGTTGCGTTCAGTGGTAGCAGCTTCCAGTGCAATCCTTACCTTAGAAAGTTCGATCTCGGCAACACTCAGTTTTTTCTTCGCTTGTTGTAACTTCACAAGAGGCTCGACCAGATTTCGCTCAGCTGTCTTTAGCTTAGAAAAGGCTTTATCTCTAGCAATTCGGCAAAACGCATTTCGTTCGTTACAGCTAAGGTCTCGCACATGTGTTGCGCAGTTTACGGCTTTACAACAAGGAGTGGCGATTGTTTCTTTAATGACCTTTACTTCGCACGAGATCTCACACGAGTAAGGTATGTTGGTAAACTTGTAATTGAAAACTGGCCTTGGGCAAGGATATGGATCGAAACTGCAGTCCCATTCACCCTCGTCTTTACATCCACTATAAGCATCACCTGCTCCTACTGCTATGTCAGAATAAACATTCGAGGCCTCTGGATCACCCATCACTGCAAATGCTGTTGATGTTGCGGTTTCTTTCTCGTTTTTGGTGTCAGCGTACGTAACGACTCCAGCGGCGATCGGATATGCAACAACCGGTGGAACGCCAATCGATACTAAACCATACGTCAGAGCGACTTTAGCTCCTCCCTTTAACAACGACTTTCCAATTTTCTCAAAAGAACAGCTTACAACTGATGGTATCTTTACCCCAAATAACGTAGACGACTTACTTTCTAGGTCACAGTTTTCTTCTAAGCAGCTCTCCATAACCTCAAGGGGGGAATTCTTTCTTTTAAAACGTTGTGACAAATCGCGGGACAAAGACCTTGCTCCCTGCTGATAAGGTCTTTGTAACAGGTGTTGCAAGCTGTTCCAGTCACGCAAACGTAGGGACATTCGGTAATAGAGCATAAACGCTCGATTGATGTTTTGAGTTTCTGTAGTTCCTGAGTGCTATCAGAAACGTTCTTCCCTGCCATGTCTACCTCTTTCAGAGCGACCTGTTGAGCTCTAACTGCCCAGAGGTAACGCGTGTTGGCAAGATTAGAGTTGTTTGCTGCTTTGACCAGTCGAGATTTACTCTTCACGATTCGGGTGTTCATTCGGTTAGTTATGCTTTCTAGGGTTCTGAGGCGATTAACAGTAGTTTCAGCAACAACTTTGATATAGTTCACCACTATTTGTTTTAATGAATCTTCCAATGCATCGTGTCCATTGCTTGCTTTTGGTGTTCCAAATAGTCCGGTCACCTCCAGCAGCAACAAATCCCATGGCTTCAATCTGCTTGAACCCCTTATGGAGAGTCGATAAGCGTGAAACAAATCAAATTCTTTTTCAAAACTTAAAGATAAGTTTGACATCCGAACTTCCGTCTGAAATGAGTCACCCAATAAGGCAACAGTGGTGTTAAGGATTCCATAAGTTTTGTTGTGGCCGTCAGAGGGTAGAAATATCAGGACTGAGTCCGAAATGAAAGAGGTAAAGAATGAACCTAATGCCTTCTTCTGATGAAAAGTGGCAAACAATTTTAAACCTGAAGGACTCTCCTTGCCGCTGCATCTCTTGAAATCCCCAGAGTACATTTCGGTATGGATAGACATGTTTGGGAATATCAATGGCCCAAACTTAACGGTCCCATTAAGGAGGAATCGTACATGCATAGCCGCTGATCTTGAGATTTCCTTTGAAGACGATTTAGTAATACCGTGTGCATCCGCAAAGAAACTGATCTTGCTTCTGGGACTCTCAACAAAGGAGGCGAGAAGAGAGGACTTAAATGGATCTTTTCGCAACAGTCCATTCAGTGACAACACGTAAAACTCTTGGATCCAGCAAGACGTCGAGTTAATTGAATCTGTTATAAAGAAACGATTAAATCAAGATAAAAATATATTAAGCATTATATAACATAAACAAACTCCTACAATGATACCTTTTACGCATAAAAACTTCCTTTCCGCGTCAAAGTGCATCACCGTATTATGATACATGACCGTCGATAAGTACGATAAACAACTGGAATTATTTGATGAGTGGTACCATATATATTTGCAAGCAAAGAACCCCGTACAAGCTGAATAAATTATCACTAGCTCCCCTTTGAATACAAAACCGCCTTGGATGTACTGACCTTTGTATTGCACTTGTCCAGAGCTCTTATCTAATTCAATTTCCAGTGATATCTGTTGCTTGAGCAAGAGGAATGTCATAAATACAGTTACTTCTCCTCGTAACCCAGCTGTCCAAGAGTTGCGGTTGTTGACCCATGCCTGTATTTAAATGAGAGTTAATAAGTTATGATTCGTTCTGTTGTGAAAACACAGTTGGCGTTAATCTAGATAGTTTTATGAGGATGGCGGGATGATGCTTGGCAAAGGGAAATTGCCACGCCATACGACGATATCGTCCCATTTTGTCTACCTCAATGAAAACGGGTTTTAGAACTAATGCATACAATACCGCGGATTTCTTTGTCGAGAATCAAAAGTCCAGGAAGTAAAACATAAAAAGCTACGTAAATTGGGTTATAATAGATATTTTCTACAAGCAGTAATACAAGCAGTTTCAAACCATTATTGAAAATTATGTGACTACCATTGGACCGAAGCAAGTGAAACTAGCAAAACGTATCACACTTACGTTTTTGGTATCTGGTATGTCAATGATTACATTTCCAATCAGGCGCACCCTCAATAAGCGGATTTGCTGCGAACCTGTAATGGACCTTTCTATTCTTCCATAGAATTCTATGTTTCCTGATATGTTAGTATTTCTTTTCAACCGAGCATTTACCGAATAGCGTAGACCACTGTACTTTGAAAATTGCAAAGCCAGAGCAGAGACATTCCATCCTTGAATACCAAGTTGCTGATAAACAGGCATGTTGCTAAGTTCATCGTAAGAGAGTGGATTGAATGTAACAATAACCTTAGCAGGTAAAGCACGTGGGCAAAGTTCGACTGCAACGAGAACAAAAGAATTTTTGCCGTATTTGGGAAGGTGCACGCTACTGTCGTTGACTTTAACTGATATAGCGCCTGTATATAACAGAACAGAGTAGTATGACTTGTCGTCAACAGAAAGTCCTAAACCGTTTAGAATGGCTTTTAGTTCCGTTCCAGTCCATATGTAAGTGATCACGTCATTGGGCCCAAGGCTAGATAAAGTTTTTGAAGGGACCATTCGGAACCAACTTGGGAGGCTGTTATTTAAGGACTGCAGGAAGACCGTTGCTAAAGTCTCTGACGCAAGGCACTGCATGTGCCTTGATGATATGGTCTGGCATGGCTTCTTGTTCGCTGAAACAAGCGAATTATTCATTTTGTCAAGGGTCGTTCCTTGTATTCCCAGTGGCACTTTGAGATCTCCAGATAGGATAGTAGCAAAGCCTTTGGTGCTAATTCGGTTTCCGGATCGTTGCCACGACTCTGTTGATCTGGCATATAGGAAATCGTCAGTCACAGGGCACTTGAAAAGTCGAATCTTGTGGCATCCTAAAGGAAAGCTAGTCTTCAGTGTGTTATTACATGATGTTCCTTTCTCAAGCACAATTACAGTATCTGGAAGCACTGCTTGGTATGAATTGACCGATGGTCCTGATAGGGTGTAGGTAATCAGATGAATGCCAGGAACACGAGCTTTGACTGTCATGTTAACGAGGTACATCCTCCCCTGCTTTATTTGGGATGAAGTGATCACCAGAGTTTGGGGATGCAAGTCTAGGCCTGTGGCACTTGTCTGGATTATCACCTTGTCTTTCGGTGGAGATAGTTCGAAAGTGACATTGAAACTGTCGTTTTGTTCGAGTCTAGGATACTTTGGCGTACGAAAGATCGCCACCTGACATCTGCTACCCGTGTGTACCGTGTTGGTGCAATTACACCAGAAATTAGTGCTGTTAAGAGGATGGCATGTACCTGCGTGAAGGCAGGGGTTCGGATGACATACGGTTATTGCTGAAAGAAAGAAAAACACTATTAAGAAGCTTTCCAAAAGACGGCTTTCACTTGAAAAAGGGGTGTTCTGTACATGACTTTGTTTGTTATTGTTTTCTTGTTTTTTTGTTTTGTTTTGTTTTTTTTTTCAATTGAAGCAATGTTATTTATTCCTTACCGTCACACCGGCCTTGAATCGGTACCCATTTCAAGCCTACACTGCAGGAAACTGTTCTGCTGCCGTTTAGGAAATAACCAGGGTTGCAACCAAAAGAACACTTTCCTTTGTAGGTCGTTAAACAAGGTATTTTAACGTAACCATTGGCAGGAGGTTTCGGCCTGTTGCAATGCTTTGCTGCAGACAAAAGAAAATCAAAGCAAGTTAATGCTACAGTAAGTAGTAGTGCACATAAACTGTCTGTGGCTTCATGCACGCAGAACAAAAACGTCACATAAAAATAAAGTATCAAGTATGGTAACAGCTTTATTAAACTGCAATCTCAATAGACCATATCGGAATTACATTTGGCCTCTTTTTTCAAAGCGAGGCCTGGTGCTCAGCCATTCGTATGGAAGATGAGTTTAATTTGTATGTGAATGAAAACTAGTTTTTCATATGAAAAGATGAGCAAGGGACTCGCTTTGAAAAAGAGGCCAAAGGTATTTCGGAAATGATCTATTATCCTCTAATGCTAACCCCTTCCAAGTTTGCACTTCATTCTCAGTTCTTTGTTGGTGAGGAGTCGCTTTAGTTTGTAGTTCATTGTTCGCTTAATGTTCACCTTTTCCACCATTTACTGGGGCTGAAAACGCAATTGCGGCGTGTTCAAATCGCGCGGCATTGTTCTGAATAAAGCGAGAGCCCTGGTTACTCTTCCCATCAACTCTAAAAACCCAAAACCAAAAACATCGACCAGAACATTGCCGTTAAAAGAAGTCCACTAGAAAATTTGTAAACCCTAATCGCCTATTCTACCCGAAATGGCCTTCTGAAAATCTCTTCACTGATATCTCCGAGTAAGCAGATGGTAGACGTACTTTTGCAAATGGCACGACTTCCACTCCATTGGCCCCTGGACAAGCACATACGCAACTGTGGCCCCATCAGTTCGTACCCAGGCTCACAGCTAAACTGGCAGACACTGTCCGTAGTACTTCCAGTGCAATTCATGTGACCATTGGGCGGCTTTGAGATCGACGAACACGGATACCCTGGAAAAAGTTTGGGCAACAGTTGAATTGTGATTTTTAAAGCTGAACGGAGTATCAGTTACAAATATATCAAGTAATATGTATTCTGTGGCGCAAGTTGACAGGCCTCGTGAATAATTAAATAAATAAATTCCTTCTTTTTTCCCTCTGGGCATTGAATGAACAGCTGCAGCATTGAGATATAACCCATCGTTAACGAAAGCAAAGTTAAAGAAATAAGGGCCAATAGATTCAGCGATGAACAGACGAAATATTCTGACAAGAATTTTACCTTTGCATGTTCTGAAGTCACTCTCAAGATAGTATCCCGGTCGACATGCACAATGGTAGCTTCCAGGAGTGTTGGCACAAATCTGGGTGCAGGTGTGTTGGCCATTTTTACATTCATCTTGGTCTAAAACATCGCGTGACCATTAGTCTTAGTAAATACTTATCTGCCACTTTTTAAGGCTCTTAACCTTAGCTATTAGACAAAATACCGGCCTCCCTACAAAATCAGACCAATCTACAAAATCCAATTTAGAAAAGATAAGTGCAATAAAATAAAAAGCAAATGGCATGCAGGGAGTGATGCTAAAGGATCACTTTAATCAAATACTTTTCGTTAAGATTTTATCAGGTTTACAAGATTTTCACTTTGGTAGACGGGAGTTATTAACATGTAGCTCTTAGAATGTATTTTTCTCCAGCGTTGGTTAAAACACAGGCAGCCCAGACATACTGTATGTGTAATTACCATTAATGTTCTGCATATAGTCAAGATATTGATGTAAAAGTTCAAAAATAAATATTTTTTCAATTTAATATCACTATGTGTTTGTTGTGTTGCTCAATAACTGGTCTATTTTGCGGTACTTCTGGCCTGTTCGCCTGCTATCATAACCGCTTGGGAGCCATTATTCTTACACCTATATTCACGGTTCAAAAAGTGTCTAAAAATTCGAAATACTCTAAAGAAAAGCTCACTTACCTTTAGCTGAAAGCTTCCTTGAGTGTCCTGGCCGGTTTAAATAGCGATTTTTCGCTTTTTGTTACCAGACGGATCTTCCACTAAAGAAGAATTGAAGGCAGGCTAGACCAAAACCGACCATCTCCACGCGAAGCTCCATAAATTCTCTAATAATCGTCGGATTCGCTCCAAATTGCGATCAGCTGAACGGCGGTTAATGTGGCTTCCTGTAAATTGCTCCCTGGCTTTCAAAACCCATCGCAAGTGCACGAGCATCGCTCATTTTTCAGCATTTACCTGACCTTTTCCCTTCGTCAGGCACTGCATTATCGACGGTCTTACTACGCGATTTGAATATCCAAACTTAGCGACTGCGTCCCTTCGACAAAATGGCACTAGTCGAGGGAGGGACGATACTATTGGCACTCGACCAATCTATTGGTCGTAGAGTGCTTTTACATCAATATTTTGACTATATGCAGAACATTAAGCTTGTAATTACACATACAGTATGTCTGGGTTGCCTGTGGTTTCATCAACATAGAGCAGTAATTTTAACCACAGGCAGCCCAGACATACTGTATGTGTAATTACAAGCTTAATGTTCTGCATATAGTCAAAATATTGATGTAAAAGTTCAAAAATAAATATTGTTTCAATTTAATATCACTATGTGTTTGTTGTGTTGCTTTTCCCTTCGTCAGGCACTGCATTATCGACGGTTTTACTACGCGATTTGAATATCCAAACTTAGCGACCGCGTCCCTTCGACAGAATGGCACTAGCCGAGGGAGGGACCGTACTATTGGCACTCTACGACCAATAGATTGGTCGAGTGCCAATAGTATCGTCCCTCCCTCGACTAGTGCCATTTTGTCGAAGGGACGCAGTCGCTAAGTTTGGATATTCAAATCGCGTAGTAAGACCGTCGATAATGCAGTGCCTGACGAAGGGAAAAGGTCAGGTAAATGCTGAAAAATGAGCGATGCTCGTGCACTTGCGATGGGTTTTGAAAGCCAGGGAGCAATTTACAGGAAGCCACATTAACCGCCGTTCAACTGATCGCAATTTGGAGCGAATCCGACGATTATTAGAGAATTTATGGAGCTTCGCGTGGAGATGGTCGGTTTTGGTCTAGCCTGCCTTCAATTCTTCTTTAGTGGAAGATCCGTCTGGTAACAAAAAGCGAAAAATCGCTATTTAAACCGGCCAGGACACTCAAGGAAGCTTTCAGCTAAAGGTAAGCGAGCTTTTCTTTAGAGTATTTCGAATTTTTAGACACTTTTTGAACCGTGAATATAGGTGTAAGAATAATGGCTCCCAAGCGGTTATGATAGCAGGCAAACAGGCCAGAAGCACCGCAAAATAGACCAGTTATTGAGCAACACAACAAACACATAGTGATATTAAATTAAAACAATATTTATTTTTGAACGTTTACATCAATATCTTGACTATATGCAGAACATTAATGGTAATTACACAGTATGTCTGGGCTGCCTGTGATGAAATAGAATGATGTAATCGATGGTGCCCGCAGTGTATGCATGTTATTACTCCAATGATGCAATATGTTGCCACTCAAACCATGTGCTCGATCTTTGCCCGTATTGGCGTCGACTCTGCTTTAAATGTTGTTGTGTTTATTCCTTGCCGTACTTCTTGCTCTCCACCCAACTCAATCAACACTCTTCCGACAGCAGATAGGTGTAACTCCGTCTACTCCAGGTTGGAGTAAAATACAAATTAAGAGTTAAGTGACTTCACGCTACTATGGCGCGGCCACGATATGTAACGACAAATAATTAACTCTAAATGAAGTAACATGAAGTTAGATATTTTAATTGTTTAAAAACTGGCCTTGCTTTGGACTAGTCTTTTCCTTATAGAGTAACTATATAATCTGTATTGTATTGTATTGGATTGGATTGGATTAGGTTAATAATAATAATAATTAATAAATAATAATTAAAAATTTATAGAGCGCAAATTGCTTAAAATTTTGAATGGGCATACCGATATTCGAATAATAAAAAACGTGCTATTTACCTAGCTATATATGTACTGAAAATAGTGCAGTGCAGTCGGAGTGCATTGGCTTAAACTGGATTGGATTGTAGCGCAGTGCAATGCAGTGCATTGGATTGGATTGGACTGGATTGGATTGTAAAGAGTGTTTTATTTTCCCGCTCATGGCAACGATTTTATCAGTCTTTAGTGCCGAATCAAATGACATACCAGAGCAAGTCCGATTATCCGGATTCAAATAAAATCCGGTTCGACAAAGACACTTGAAACTACCAATCGTGTTTTGGCAATGGTATGCACAGCCATCCAGGTTTGATTTGCACTCATCGAGATCTGAAAAGTGGAATAAAAAGTTCATATGACAAACAAATAATACTATATTCCTTGTTAGTAAACAGCTCTATTTACACTTTTCGACGCACAGAATTATTGAACAAATAGTTTTCGCCTGATAAATTCTCTAATATGGCATATTGGCAAATAGCTTCCCACGCAGTCGCAATAAGGGGACTCGTATCTGGCTCCATCTTTACCTCGCGGGTAGCCAATCACAGCAGGAGAATTGATTCATTTTGACCGCTGAGAAAGCCAGTCATACAATAAAGACTGTTATTCTTACTAGTCACAGATTGGGTCATGAGAAGAGCAACAGCCGACAATACACATGTGGAATAATTGTCTTTACCTTGCAGCCATCGTAGACAAGGAATAAGGTAGTAGACACCAGGAAAAGACAACAGAAAATGAAAGGTACATTTCAAGGTTAAACTAGAGGCGATATTGGCCTTCACTCGGCCCTCCAAGAGGCAATCGGAAATTGCAATTTCTACTTCACTGATTCACCTACAGGGTTTGTATTATGACAAAGTTAGCATACCGAGATCTGAATTCCTTTCCATATTTTATTTTTACTATGTCATCACGTACAGATAGTTGCACTGTCTTCTCTAATACAACGCATTTTTCAAGTACAGTCAACATTACTTGTGTTATGGATGTCTAGAAAACGACGACCCAAAAACCGACTATCTAGAAAACGATGATCCATAAAAGCAATGAATGATTAGTGGCTTTTGATCCTAGGAGTTTGTGCTTCCTCATAGGTACGCTAGATTGCATTAAATAAAGGAGTTTCTTTGCATAAACGTTACTGGGATCTCGATGAAATGTGAAGAGAAAGAATATTCAGAAGAGTGAAACTTTTGCAAATACGTAATTTACATGGTTTTCACGTCACGCAAGTAAAAAATTAAATCGTTTATCATTCAAAAAGTAATGTCATGAAATTGAGATATAGTGGAATAATAGTAAATCACTGAAACGACCTGCCAAAGTTTCAGGGGTGTGTGATATCCCGTACTTGAGTTATTCAGCAAAACGTACCACGCAAAATCACAGAGTTTAGTATGGAGCGGCCAGGGGCACAAACAGGACTGAAAACATCTGCAGTTTAGTTTCGCCATGTTGAAATCTTTTCTGTTGAACTTGCAAACTTTCGTATAGACCACTTCTGTTAGCATATATATGAACTAATGGTCATAATAATCATAAAAGTAAAGAAGTTACTTGCATCTTCGCTTCGATCCGTGGCTTCAAATATGGTGGTATTCTCGTCATTGTGTTATTTTTCGTTAGCGCTTGCGCAGAAACGCCGGGAGTGAGCTTTGTGGATGAGACACGAAGAACGGACGACATTGTTAGACTCGGGCATTCCACAGAAGCCCGAGTAAAAAAGTTGTGGGCAGCTGGAGGAGTATGAAGAAGAACTAAGAGAAGCGTTACAAGACGTTAGTTCAACCAGTCCCTATGGTTTTCAAACCTGTAGTATCACAAATGCTGTCGAAGAAAAGCTTGCCCTTTCGCATAACAATGCCTAAGATAGATATTGAGGTTCAGATGGCAACAAAAGGTGACAAACACTGAACTAGCAAGTATGAAAAGCATAAGTTGTGAGGTAAGGTGTAGAAGGTGGAATGGTTAGGACATATACATGACAGCACCAGCTCGCAGGCCTCAGGGACGAGGGGCGGGAGGGAGGCCGATGGCGACTTGGAGAAGAACTGTCGACAAACAATTTGAGTGGGGTGGGGGTGGGGGGGGGGCAGTAGCACAAAACGGGGTGGACTGGGAAGATAGTGTGATGGCCTTATGCGCCTTTTGGCCCCAGTTGTTCAAAGAGGGGGTAACACTATCCAGCGGATAGGTCGCTATCCACGTATGTATCAGTTTCAACACATTTTATCCGCTGGATTTTATCCGTTTTGAAACATTGGGGCCTGGAGTGGAGAGTACTGATAATTATGATGATTAGAAAACGGGCACAGTTCAATGCCCTCGGGTTTCCCAGAAGTCAGTAGTGTAGGGAAGAGATAGGATTATGCAACCAGTGGTCGCTTACGGGGATTAAGAACAGTAGACTAACTTTCAAACCGTCAACGTTAAAATGTGTCCATGGGTGGTCCGAGATGTGGGCTATAACGAAAGGTTCCAATTGTAGTGATTTGATTGGGAAAATTTCGGAACTTTTGTTTTAAGAAAGGTCTCTTAGGGGAGGTAGTAGCAAAGGGAGTTTCCACATTACGCTTACCTGAGCATGTACGGTTATCTTTGTTAAGAGAGTAGCCAGTGTGACATGTGCAGGTATAACCTCCTGGGTGATTGGCACAGCCCTGTTCACACGCGTGGATTCCTGCCCTGCACTCGTCATGATCTAAAAAACCAACTCTTAAAATTGGAACTAAGCTAAACCTAACCGTATGACCGTAAATACTCCATTAAATCAACAGAGAGTATAAAAGCAAGGGCCGATACAACGTAGAATGGTTTTAACTTTGTGTACTATATTTCGGCTGGCCAAACCAGCCTTCTTCAGGTGCAATTAATGAGAATTTACATTGGAAGGGTGTTTATGTAGTTATATACCGGAAACACGTAAAACTAAAATGATTGACAGTGTAAAATAAAATACTAGAAAAAAGGTCTAAAAAAGAGAAACTTATAAGAAAAAATTAACTAATATGTTTCTTCGCGGATGTTAAGACCTTCAGGATCAATTGTTCTGCCTTTTGAAATTAAAAAAGCTTCCCTGGCCTTACGGATTGAGTCTCTGTTAGAAAATATTTTCTCAATGGGGATTAATTGCATGTCATTAGCCATTCCTTTCAGTCTAGCACTCCGTTTACGACGTATTTGTTCTACCGACGAAACGTTTAATACTCGCGCTGCTCAACTTACTACATATCTTCTCAAACACTTTTACAGCCGCAATTTCATCACTAAACAAATACAACGTGTCGCCGACATCCCCCGCAGACTCACTTTACAAACCAAAGACGTCAACAAACCGAAACGTATACCTTTTATAACGACCTTTAATCCATCACTTCCTCACATCTCTAGCATCATCAAAAAACATTACAATTTACTGCTATTTTCTAACCGCTGCAAAAACATTTTTCAGCATTTGCCTGTTGTTGCCTTCAGACGTTGCCCTAATCTCCGTGACTTACTAGTCACAGCTAAACTTTCTTCTAATTCTACTAATTCACACATACAACTCCCTTCCGGTTGTTTCCGTTGCGGTAAAAATTGCGCTACTTGTCCCTACATTTCAGATGGACTCACAAGCTATACTTTCTCTTCTACAGGTGAAACGCGCCATATTAAATCTAACCTGACCTGTGACACTAAAAACCTCATTTACAAGATTCAATGCAACCGCTGTAATTTACAATACATAGGAGAGACTAAACGACGTTTAAAAGACCGATTTAATGAACACCGCCGTACCATAGATAACCTTAACACCAAATCTAAACCTACCACAGTCGCGGAACATTTCCTCTCCTCTCCTAACCACACTGCTAATGACATGCAATTAATCCCCATTGAGAAAATATTTTCTAACAGAGACTCAATCCGTAAGGCCAGGGAAGCTTTTTTAATTTCAAAAGGCAGAACAATTGATCCTGAAGGTCTTAACATCCGCGAAGAAACATATTAGTTAATTTTTTCTTATAAGTTTCTCTTTTTTAGACCTTTTTTCTAGTATTTTATTTTACACTGTCAATCATTTTAGTTTTACGTGTTTCCGGTATATAACTACATAAACACCCCTTCCAATGTAAATTCTCATTGTACCTGAAGAAGGCTGGTTTGGCCAGCCGTAATATAGTACACAAAACTTAAAACCATTCTATGTTGTATCGGCCCTTGCTTATATACTCTCTGTTGATTTTATTACTCCGATCAGATCACCAGTTTGATCCAGCGTATACCAGCAGGATTATTGTCCACGGTTGCTTGCTTGAACATTTGATATTCCATTAAATCCCCTTCCCCCATTTAATATTAATTATAATGTTCGCAAGGACCACGTATTTGACCAACTTGAAAGCCTTACTATCGAAATTAGCAAACCTAGAAGCAAACCTTGTATTGTTGCTACATGGTATAGACCTCCCAATTCACCTTTTGAATTATTTTCCGATTTTGAATCATTTGTTGGAAAGCTGGATGCTGACGGGAAAGAGTATTACCTTATGGTCAATCTTAATTGCAACATGCTCTCGTCATCTCTGAATAATGTAAATACTCAGGCGTTACTAAACATCACTGATGTTTACAATCTAAAATAACTTATTAACGAACAGAGAAGATGTGGATCGCGACGTTTCGACCGCTATACTGCTGGTCCTCATCAGGCGATGGTGTCGACTGGCTGCGTGTGAGTATAAGAAGCACCGTGGCTGGTGGTGATTGGTGCGTTTCGCCTGATGAAGACCAGCAGTATAGCGGTCGAAATGTCGCGATCCACATCTTTGTGACTCAATTGTGAGACAAAAGATTAACTCATCTATCATTTGAAACCACGATGACGAACACGTTTCATAATACTTTAATTGATGTTACTTACTAGTCACCCGGACAATGTATCCTGCCCTGGAGTATCTCATATCGGAATCAGTGACCATAGTTTGATTTATGTTTTTCGTAAAATTTCATTGCCATCTGCCGTCATGGGAAATAGTACTGTTTCGTATAGGCAATTTAAAAATTTCGATCGCAAGAGGTTTCGGTCCGACATCTTGGCTCAACCGTGGGCTGATCTCATGGGAATGGATAACCCCAATGAAATGTGGTCGAAATGGAAAGCTTTGTTCTTGGGAATGTGATCTGCATGCTCCACTCCGCACTAAACACGTTCGTGCTTCTAAAACTCCATGGATTACTCCTGAGCTTAAGAATTTGATGTATCGGAGAGATCGTCTTAAAATTAAGGCTATGCGCACGGGCGATCAAGTGATTGGAATAATTTTAAGAAGTTGCGTAACGATGTGAACAATACGATCAAGAATGTAAAAAAGTCCTATAATAAAACTTTTGAAGTTTACAATGGAAATTCGCGTAAGACATGGGAAACTATCAATGAGGTGACACGCCGCAAAACGGATAAAGCTGCAATTAACAAGCTTGAGCTTGATGGAACGAGAGAATAATATTTTTTTTTTCGCAGAAATCGGTCCCGAACTGTCCAGGGATATAGAAGAAGTCGGCACCTCTTTCGATGAATTTGTTTACCAAACTAGCAATTGTTTTAGTTTCCAGCGTGTGACTCAATCGCACGTTTTTGTCCCACCTAAATAAATTATGCAAGAGAAAGGCGACAGGTCTCCATTCTGTGTCAGCAAGACTTCTAATCTCCGGGTCACTCGCTCTGATATTCAATCAATCAATCGATACTGGTATTTTTCCCGATGAATGGAAGAATGCAAGAATCACGCCTCTTTTTAAGAAAACAGGAAGTAGGAGTGACCCTTCTAATGATCGACCGATTTCGATTATCCTGGTTACGGCCAAGGTTTTCGAGCGAATTATTTATGATCGGTTATATCATTACCTTCAGTAGACACCAATCCGATTAACGCTCGCTTCATTTTACAGTTACTACATTGATTGAAGTGACTGATAACTGGTCTTTAAATATCGATCGTGGCTTTATTAATGCCTTCGATACAGTGGACCACTCTATTCTTCTTTCAAAACTACAAGCATATGGTATTCAGGGTTCCACAAACTAAGGGTTCTGAACCCAAATGTGTGTTGTAAACGGAAATAAACCGTCCAAAATGTTCCTTCACTGTCCTTCTCTGTGGCGTTCCACAGGGAACGTTTCTGGGGCCCCTTCTGTTTCTTTTATACATGAATGATTTGCCTAATTACCTCCAGCATTCCCAACCAAGGATGAACTCTGATGATACTAGTATTACTTTTCAAGTGCTGGTTGTGATGTTGATGAAATAAATAGTTGTATTAATCTTAATCTGGAGAGAATTCACGTGTGGCTTGCAACCAACAAACTAAGACAGAATTTCTTCTGATTGGTTCCAAGAAAAGGCTTTTAAATTTTACAGCGAATCCCACTGCTAATATCAACCAGTTTTCGATAAAACAAGTCTCGACTGTTAACACATTGATGAAAATCTTACTTGGGAGTGTCATATCAACGAGCTCTCTAAAAGTATTGCTTCTCGTATTAGCGCCATTAAACGTATTAGGTATTCGGTCCCATATAAGACGTTACTTCTCATTTACAATTCATTAGTCCAACCTCATTTCGATTACTGCAGCTCGGTGTGGGGATCCTGTTCTAAGAGTCTTTCTCCAAAGTTACAAAAATTACAAAATCGCGCAGCACGCGTCATAACGTTCTCAAATTGATGAATTGTTGCGGATGGTAAACTGGGTTAAACTGGACCGTCAACGCCTCATGATGTACAAGATTGTAAATAATATGATTCCGGAATATCTGAGTTCGCGCTTTACCTTCCGTTCTGATACTTAAACTTATAACCCAAGAGATAGTGACTTTACGCTTGCTATCCCACAGCCCCGCACTAATTATTGTAAAAAAGCCTGTCCTGCAGCGGAGCTGTACTGTGGAATAGTTCGCCCTTGAATATTCGACAGTCGCCCTCTCTTAATGAATTTAAATCTAAGTTGAAGAATCATGACTTTAATAATACTTAGTCTTTTATAAATTTTATTTTGCTTTTATACACTATTCTATTCTATTCTATTCTTTTCTAAGTATTCTATGCTACCCAACTCTCGTGTAAGCCTCTTCCCCAACACTCCCCTCCCTTTCCTGTCGCCCTTTCTTTCAAACCAAACGTTAAAAAAAAGCAAACTTAAATAGCCCCCCCCCCCCCCCCTATCAACATCCCTTGCTCAAATGTGCTGGCAATAAAAAAGCCTGGGCGGGAGGCTTACTACAGCGAATCAACGGTACTTTTATTTATACAGAATGGGAACTCCATCATGATAGTGTTATCATGATAGAAGCCTTGAAAAAATTTAGTTACTACCAAAAAGAGGAAAAGTTAGTCGAAGTTTTTAAAGATCTAATAATCTAATCAAAAACCGGAGTGCGAATGTTTAATCAGAGGTTCCAAACACCGAGAAAGGGATGAAAACACGACGCCGAAGGCAGAGTGCTTCTATTGTTTCTAGGTGTTTGGAGCCCCTGATGAAACACGAAGGACGAGGCCAGTTATGATGTGGCTTTTGGTTGACGAAGTCGTTCCAGCTTGTATGAAATACAAAATGGGCTTTGAACATTTGTAGGCAGTTGGAAAGAGAGACGGAAGTACCGATTTGGATCATATCCTAGCGGCCTTTACAAAGATAATGACTTCTACGAGGTGAATCCTGTAAAATTGTGAAATATCGTAAAGGGATGCCGTATCTCTTAACTACTGGTTCGCGAAGTTCACAAATCATGATCTAAAACGTTTTGTAAATGAACTAGTACTGTATAGCTAATGGTAATTAGAAATATTGTTCTTGTATTTAATTTGCTTTGTTTGTTTTGTTTTTGTGTGAATCTTGATGTCCAATGAGAACACAGATGTGTGGAGTGTGGAGTCAGCAGAGCATAACGGTGCCAATATCTCGCTCTCAAACTGTAAGAAAATGCTGATTTTTGGCAAGTAGGTCTTTTTTATCGTGTTCTTTCTGAATATCCGAACAAATCCCATAATTTCAAGTCACAAGTTTAGTTTTTGTGACGTCATCACTTTAGTACTCTATTGAATAATCCACATCTTTCATTCATTCACCATGCTAGAAAATACCATATCACTCTCATCACACTTTAATACTTGTCTTTTACTGTGAAAATCCGAAAACCGTGAGCACTAGAAATATTTTTGGAGTGTTATTGTGTTTCAAGTGAAACGCCAATCACGCGCGAGAAAACTAAACCGCAAACAGAAACGGTAATTAGTTTGTGGTTTCATGTTGCTTGTGATTGGTTGCTGCACAATGGGAAATGTCAAAATCAAATCAAAGTGTTCACGGTTTTCGGATTCGCACAGTAACAAACCTGCACAATCCCTTCTATTACTCGTCAGGAGATAGCCAGGAGGACAACTGCAGAAGAAACTTCCTGCGGTGTTATTGCATTTGTACTGGCATAAATGCTTCGAGCACTCGTCTATGTCTGCAAATAAAAATAAAAATTTCAAAATCAAATCACAATAAGCTGTACAATGACAAAAGGAAAGACGTGCTTAACCAACCTTGCATACCAAGTGGGTGCTATTTATTTCACCAGAGTTGGGGCAATAAATAGTCTGGGACTCTTAACTTCTTCATATATGGAGTTATTATGAAAATATCTGCTGTCTTGAAATACTGGGGACTCAGGCTTTAGTGTAAAGTGATGTAAATGAGTTGCTGTTGTTTGTCGAGTGAGTGGAATCGCTCGAGTTTAGTGGTGCAATCCACTTGTTATCATGACTTTGTGATTAAAGCTAAACAAGAAGAAAATCAAGGCAAGAGTGGTGTATTTATCTGGGCATATATGTCCAGCTAGTATATTAAGGGTTAAAACGTGTTATGAGAAATCAATGGCTAATTGACCTTATTTAAGTCTAAGTTTAATGTGGAATATTAAACAATTTATTGTTAAATACGAAAGAAAAGATAATTCCGTACTACAGCGTTTACTCGGGATACCTTATGATGCAGAAGTAGATGTACGCTTTCTGATTCTCGAAAACTATCCGCTTGAAAATTAAAATGGTTTGCGCTTGGGTTCGCCCAAGGCATGTTTGTTTTCATACGAGCAAAGCACGTAAAAACTGTTTTGAGAGTTGCAACTACGATTAAAACAGATTATTACCAAACTGTTCGAAAGACCTGTTCATACTTCGTAAAGAACTATGATCTGTGGTATAAATATTCGTTTGTTTTCCTCAAAAGAGCTCTAAAATATAATTGTCGCGCTGGCGTTTGAGGTGGTAAGGCTGCATTTTGCCAAGATGTTTACATTAATCCGCAAGGAGAAACGTTTGTATTTTATTTTACTATATCGTTTCAATCTATCCTGAAGGTACTTAAGTGGTTGAAACTTCTTATTTGTGATATATGTGCTTCCCTTTTGTATTCATTGCATTCCTTTTTTGCGATATTTAAAGATCGTGTGTTCGCAAGTTTGTCTTGAAGATGTTTAAATTCTCAATTACAAACTTTATTTTGATTGGCCACTACACCCCACTAATTGTGGCTTTCTTCAGATGTTTTACCCGCCGTAAGAGTCATATTTTACCATCGTCTTGTTCAACGTTCAAGTTGTCTTGATTTCTTTTTTGATCTTTGTCTCCTTCTTAATGCAAAGCAAGCATTTACCCTCGGTAGATCGTTATTGTATTGTTCTGTATCAGTAATCGGAGTGGTAATGTTTTGGAAACAAATGCGTTTTTATTTCCTTTCTTCACTTTTTCAGACCGAGCTATTTTAGCTGTTTATCTATGTGGTATATAATTATTCAACACTTTGTGTCAATGTCCAAATATGGTCATAGCGCGATCAATATTCGTCGCGCGTACTCAACAGATATCCTGCGATATACGTAATTTTATGTGTCGCGGAGAAAAATTGGCGATTTATCCAGCTATTTTTACACTAAACACATAAAATTGTGATTTGTTATCAGTATGTTGAATAATAAAACAATTATCCTGCTCGATCTTGCGGAATATCGCCTGATTTTAGCCAACTCGGCCTACCCCTCGTCGACTAAGTATCAGGCGATATTCTGCACGATTTCGCGGGATAATTGTTAAATATTTCACAAAATCGTGTACGTGCGTATGGTTTCAGGTCAGTGTAACAGCTTACCTGTACACGTTCTGTTGTCGCTGAACTGATAGCCAGTGAAACAGTCGCAAGAATAGTTTCCAGGCTTATTGACGCAAACCTGCTTACAAGTGTGGGTGCTGGCATTACGACATTCATCGATATCTGCAAAAGTTGGAATGGTACAGTCAATTTTCACTTGTTAGGTCCTCTATTTAATGAGGCTTTCCTCATCTTTCAAGTAGCAGTAATAAGAGGCATGCACAGGTATCGTCAACTGTCCACACTAAAACGATCGAAAATGCTGAATGACATGGTGTGACGTAGGTTAAACGATACGCGTATGCCTGGGTACAACTCATGTGGTGCGGATGACATAAGCGTTTTCATTTCGATGCGCTTTTGGCTGTCCACACTAACACGATATGCGCGGCATATTTATGAGTTTTCATTTTGATCCACTTTCGGCGAGAGCGTTTTCAAATCAATGCCTTTTCGGTGGAAACGCTGAGCGTTTTAGTGTGGACGAAAGGCTTAAACGCATCGAAATGTATGCGTTATATATAAGGGTTAGGAAAATTTCATAGCAACAATATGGTGTTTAGGTAAGTGCCTCTTTACTTCTAGCTTTCAAATACCTATACAGCTTGATCCAACGCTTTTGTAGCCAGGATCACAGAAACATCGGTAGCCACCAAGACAATTATAACAGTGATGCTGGCACCCGCCATTGTTTGTAGAACACTCGTTGACATCTGTTGATGTGGTAAAAAAGTATTCCATCCTCATGAAAAGCGAAATTCAAAAATCCAAATATAAATTTATAGTGGTATAAATTAGGGAACTAATAAAGCAACAGACGCATTAGGATCGACGTCGACGTAGACGACCATTAGAAACTGGGAGCTAGAAAGAATGCCGTCCCCGTTGCGTTAGGCAGAAGCAAAGTTTCCGAGGTGGCAGCATAACTTTGAACTGCATGTAATTAATCCATTATGTGGGAAGAAGGTAAATATTCATTTACTGTTTAAATGCAACGAAAAAAAAAAAGAAAATTAAATAAACAAAAACAGCAATCACTGCAACCAAGCTCCGTGTTTGATAATAATTCAAGCTGTGTGCATGTTTGTTTTTTTTTCTTGCCCTCTAAATTTTCCAAAAGTGAATAAAAATTGTCATGATACCCCAGTAGACTTTCAAAAATTAGCAGCCTGGACTGAACGTCAAAACTGTTAGAAGCAAACACATGTTGCTTTGAACCGTAATCTTGCGCGGTAAATCCTACAGTCACTACTGATTCAGATTCGTATACTCCGACTATTAAAAGCAACATGAGCAAAGCGCAAGCCAAATATCAACGTTTTCTTGTCTTGGATTTTTTTTTGTCCACTTTTATTAATCACATACCACACTCTACTTACTTACATTCCGTATTACCTTCTAGCTTACATGACATGATATTTGCACAGTACTTAATACCATACTTGCTTACTACACTTCACTTATATTGCACATAGCACTTATACTAGTATACCAAATATCAACGTTTTCTTGTCTTGGATTTACCAGTGGCCAACTTAATAAGCTTGAGTTCAAATTTATCACAATTTCTTACAAATTAAAAGTGATAATGAATGAGAATTGTTCGGATACCAGCGCCTTGGCGACATTTTAGTCGAATGAAACCCAGCTCGAATTATCGCTGAAACAGTTTTTTTCTCGGAACAAAAATTCACCATAGACTGTTAGGAGTTTATTAACATGGCCATATAATAGAAATAACACTGAAAAGTAGTAATTTGGAGGAAAAAGTAGCAAGTTTTAAATGGCGTCTACCCCACGACGGCAGATCCACCATTTTGAATTCTCGTTCACGCCGAGCCGCGACGGCAGCAAGTGGGTCAAGGACAACAACAAAGGGAAGCAAAACGCACATATCCGCGGCTGGCGGCGTCGTCGTCGCGGACTTCCCTTTTGCTACAAAAATTAAAAGTTCCCTTGTGATATGTGGGGTACAACCTCATTCCCAGGACTTTTCCCTTGGAATTGGGAGGTAACGGAAAAATAAAAGAAAACCCTGGAAACGAGGTTGTTATGGGGTGTTGTAGGATTAGAAATCGTCTCACCAGTTCTGCACTTTGATCCTCGCCACCCAGGATTGCATTGACATCTTTCTGGACTGACACATGTTCCCCCGTTATAACATCCTCCTGTACAAATTGCTGAGATGAAATGAAAACGGACGGAAGTATAAAAATGCCAACAGTAAAAATTACCAAAGTGAAAGATAAACCTAGATTTTGTTAGATTGGTTCGGTAGGATAAATGCTAGAAAAATTTCGCAGAAAGGAAAAGCTTATTTGAATCGTAATGGTGGGTGCATTTCTGGTGTATTATCATTATCATTATCATTAGTCTTCGCGTTATTTAAGGTGGCTCAAAATAGTTTCGTTATTTTTAAACACCAACTCTTTGATGGATCGATACTCCCACAATTTTTCGTTTGTTTCCTTGAACATGGTATCAAAACATTTCCCAATTATGTCTCAACAAGTTTTGATAACTGTTTTGCCAAATAAGGTTACCATAGCAACAGTACAGCCTTTTGAAAACACCCTTAATTTTGGCCTTATGTGCCTGTAACTCAAAAACGAGTCCGGTTTTTTGTTATTGAATTGCAATCAGCATATGACGATTCACGAGCCACCTTAAGTTGTCGAAACTTCAGTCAATGTCACCACAAACAGCCCTTCTCAGGACTACAATCACGATCGTGCTTCACTTAGTTATGATATGACTCCTGGGTTCAAACCATTTACGAAGAATAAATTAATTGACAGAAAAGCGTCCGTTGATACCGTGGGGATTAAGGTTGCTGATTTGAAAGATGAATTTTTGCTCTAGATTTTTACTGCTTTCCGTGGTACCTTGATATAGGGAAAGGCCGCAGATCGACCGGCACAGGTTATGCAATAGATGTTAACGGATCGCTTAGGGTCCGATATTTTGTCAGCGTTTCAGTGAATGAAAGGACAAGTTTTGCATCGCGGGCGAGCGCATTTAAAGGTACCAGCTTGCTCATTTTCCGTATGAATGCGCTTCTGCCTAGAAAGTTGCCTACAATTCTGTCGCGTTTAAATGAGATCAGTGGTGGTTGCAAAAAAATTCTAGCAGATTCGGGATCACTTTGCAGTATTTTAAAGTTATTGAGAACGATGGTTTTAACTGGGTTATTATATCGAGGGTGAAATGTGAGGGTGAATCGAATTCTGTGATTCTTTTCCTTTTGTGGCGTTTGTGGTGCTGACTGTTGACACTGATAGAACCTTTGATTCCTGAGACTTCGCTGGCTTTTCTACATATCAAAGTTTCTATCAGTGGCAACGGCTTATGTACCAGTGTGCACTACAAACCCAGGTCCACAGGGGCCTTCATTTCAACGATTGACCAAAACAGTAATACGCGATGGATTGGTGGATGGAGACTGAATACAATTTTCGCTCTTAATGTTCTGAGTCGCCGCATTTAGCTAACTAGTTACTAGTTAATGTTAGAATCATACGAGTTGTGCATTCTTGTCCATTTGGCCTCCATCCAGGAGCACAGTAGTAGATTGGTTTGCGTCTTTGTACATATCTGTAAATTAGTCTGTATTTATACTTCTGAACCCGTTTATATCTGCAAAAATAAGGATAATCAAACAGAATCAAAACAATAATAATAATAATAATAATAATAATAATAATAATAATAATAACCTATCTACTGTTATCACCGCTCCTCTGTACACTAAACATCTCTCGGACGTTTAAAGTTGCAACATGAACAATGACGATAGCTTTCCATTTATTAACTCTCTCCAGTCAATATTGTCTGGACTGTTAAAGCTATGGAGTGAGATTCAATGAACTTTGTTTTTACAGCCGATTAAGTAATATAAATTATTTAAGAGAATTTTAAAGCTTGTATAATTACAATTTTAGGTCCAAAAGTGTCTTATCCATTTTTTTTTCTTTTTATTACTATTGATAGTGCTAGTTTTTATACATATTTTAAATTTTAAATTTATAGCATTGTATTAAGTTTTCACTATAGTTAACGCGCTACGCTCTAGCGCCACGTCATACTATTTTAATTGTATATTGCACACAAAAGTTTTAACTGCTGCATAATAATAATCTCCGGTCAATATTGTCTGGACTGTTAAAGTTATGAAGTGACAGTCAATGAATTTTGTTTTTACAACCGAATAAGTAATATATTTAAGAGAATTTTAAAGATTTTATAATTACAATTTTTGGTCCTAAAGTGTCTATCCATTTTTCTTCTTCTTTTTTTTTCTTTCGGAGCACTATTCATAGTGCTAATTTATATATATATAATTAAATTTGCTGCATAATAATAATAATAATAATAATAATAATAATAATTTTTTAATTATATGAAAACTTTATTTAAGAATATCAATGACAACACCATTTACAAGGATAAATACTGGTAAAAATAAATGTAAAAACTAAAAGTTTCATTAATTATAATAATTATTATTATTACTACTACTACAGGACTGTTTTACTACTACCATTACCATTCTAATATTTACAACAACTTTCTACAAAGATAAAAAAATACTGTTGAGGAAAAAAAATGTCAAAGTCAAGAAAAGTAATAATTTGCATCGTCTTAAGCTTTCCTATCTACAGTTTAAGTAAAATACTTTTCTCTCAACACTTTAAGTAAAAGACTCCACGCTATTCTAGCTCAGTACCTAGCAAAATTGCAGTATTAAAATTAGAGTATATAAAAAGACTATTTAAAAAAAGGAGAGACAGGAAGTAATGAATGGCTGCTTCAACAGTTTCGATATCAAAGCCCACATTCCTGGCCACACAGGGGACTCTCCTTGTTGTCCTCGAGCCTCTCAAATAAATGAGGACGGATCTCAGTAATGCAAAAGATGTTTTCGCTTTAATCCATGACATATGGGTTATTGGCCAAGCGTGAGGTCAAGATGGGGGATACTGGCCAAGTTCTTTTTTTGCGCGTTTATGGACCGAGACGAAGTCGAGTCTATAAACACGCAAAAAAGGAACGAGGGCAATATCCCGCCATCTTGACCGAACAGGCTTGGTCAATAAAGGATTTATCATATGGCTCAAAAGACGCTATTAAAAGACAGTAAAACGCGGGACGAACGGGCTATCCCGAGCGGTCAAGATGGCTCCATCTTGACCTCGCGGGTAGCCAATCACAGCAGGAGAATTGATTCATCTTGACCGCTGAAAGAGCCAGTGATATAATAAATTGTCGTAGCATACTCTTCCCCTTCTTTAGAGCTATCAAATCGGCGAGGCGTCTGTGGTATCTCATGTGGTATCTCTTTGCCCATTCCGTCAGTTGCAGTAAATATTAGTGGCGTGAATGTTCCGTGCTCAATGTCGAGAACTCTCCTTGAATACATACATACATTACTTTATTTACCCTTGGATTTTAGAGTAGCTCGTGCAGCTAATATCTCCGAGCACACCGCGAACTACGTCCCCTACTCTTTTCGAACAGTGTGTGGGTTCTTTCACGTCCCACAGAATCAATATTGACGCTTCTTTTCGTTCTCGTGCATTCTGTAGATCTGTTGTGGCCCTAGGTCCTTATACGATTCGGCATTTGGGTGGCAGACCCTGACATCAAAGAATGCCGATCGTTGGTGTTCCCAGAAACAACGTACATGAATGTCCAACCTTCCGTCTTGTGCTTTGTTAGCTCCTCTGCTCAGCTGTTCTCCACTGATGTCTTGGAGAACAGGTTCGACTTCAACATCGCTGCATACGGTACTCAAAAGTTCAGCTTCTAGGTCTCTTAGTGAAAACGTAAAGCTTGTGGGATGTGGCTGGAGTGACAAGGATATACCTCACAAATTAATGTGATTTGGTAAGCTGAAGCCACTCTAAAGGCACTAAGGCCACATGGTAGCGGGCATTACCCCTTAAATCTACCAAAGCAAAGATTGAGCCCAAGCATTAGCAGCCATGGACAGCTGTTTCGGCCTTGTTAGGCCTCATCAGCATGGCATGGCTAATGCTCAGGCTCAAGTACCCACATATCCATAAAACAAGCAGTGAAAACGTAAAGCTTGTGGGATGTGGCTGGAGTGACAAGGATATACCTCACAAATTAATGTGATTTGGTAAGCTGAAGCCACTCTAAAGGCACTAAGGCCACATGGTAGCGGGCATTACCCTTAAATCTACCAAAGCAAAGATTGAGCCCAAGCATTAGCAGCCATGGACAGCTGTTTCGGCCTTGTTAGGCCTCATCAGCATGGCATGGCTAATGCTCAGGCTCAAGTACTTAAGTACTCAAGGCCTTAGTGCCTTTAGAGTGGCTTCAGCTTACCAAATCACATTAATTTGTGAGGTATATCCTTGTCACTCCAGCCACATCCCACAAGCTTTACGTTTTCACTGCTTGTTTTATGGATATGTGGGTACTTGAGCCTGAGCATTAGCCATGCCATGCTGATGAGGCCTAACAAGGCCGAAACAGCTGTCCATGGCTGCTAATGCTTGGGCTCAATCTTTGCTTTGGTAGATTTAAGGGGTAATGCCCGCTACCATGTGGCCTTAGTGCCTTTAGAGTGGCTTCAGCTTACCAAATCACATTAATTTGTGAGGTATATCCTTGTCACTCCAGCCACATCCCACAAGCTTTACGTTTTCACTGCTTGTTTTATGGATATGTGGGTACTTGAGCCTGAGCATTAGCCATGCCATGCTGATGAGGCCTAACAAGGCCGAAACAGCTGTCCATGGCTGCTAATGCTTGGGCTCAATCTTTGCTTTGGTAGATTTAAGGGGTAATGCCCGCTACCATGTGGCCTTAGTGCCTTTAGAGTGGCTTCAGCTTACCAAATCACATTAATTTGTGAGGTATATTCTAGGTCTCTTAGCTCGTTATGTTGTTGTATGATGACGAATCTGCCTCGTCTGCAAAAATCATGGCATGGTCTATCTTAAAGACTTCCCCGCATGAACACGTGGAGGGAATATCGTCGACTGGCCAGTCATAGCGTAGTTTGATAGCATCACGGAACTCCCGTTTATTCAGGTTGAAGCCCATTTCTCGGAGAGGAAGCACTGTCAGCCACACTGATGACCCTTTCTCTGCTGTCAGGTCTATTGGTCGCTTGGAAGAAGAGGAATCGTGCACAGTTGATGAAAGAATGTGGAACACTTTCGATTGCAAGCCTAGTATCATATATGGAGAACGAGAAATCAAAACTGAGAAAATTAAAACGAGGGTACAAGGGAAAGGCAAAACAGGAAGAAGCAAGAAAGCTGAACAAACAGTTTCATTTGGATGCTGGTCGAGTTTACTCGAACTTTAAGAAGATTATTGAGAAACAGGAGGGGCGTGAGAATCCTATATATGATGCGGGAATAAGGGATCATGGTAGTGGTGAGTCGATGTTTGGAAGTGTGGTGGAGGCGACGTCTTTATGGGAGTCTGAAGGGACTGGAAACACTTCAGCTGAGTGGCTTGAGGAAATTCGAAGCGCAATATATAAATGAAACGGTTCCTGAACCGTCTGATGAAGATTTTGAGCTGAGCACAGAGCAGGCGAACAGTGTGATGGCGAAGAAACGGCGCCAGGTCCCGACCGAATTGTCAACTTTTGGTGGAAAAAGCTGAATTGTGTTCATGAGGGTGTTGCTAAGTCTTTTCTGGCTATAGCATGCAGTGATCAGGAGGTACCTTACTGGTTTACAGAGGGGAAGACCTCGCTGATTCCAAAAGCGGGCGAGTTTGCTAGTGAAAACCAAAGGCCAATCACTTGTCTTAACACCATATACAAGTGGTTTAAGTCCTGTCTCTTGAGACCAGTAGATCAACATTTAAATGAGAACGCGCTGATGCAAGGAGAACAGCGGGGCGCCAAGGAACAGTGTAGTGGGACAATTGATAATCTACTTATAGACCGTATGGTCTGTCAGGACAGCCAGAGAGGGCATTGCAATCTGATTATGGCATGGATAGACGTCAGAAAAGCGTATGACTGTGTGGATCACCGTTGGTTGGGCCAAATGTTTACTTTGCACCGTTTTTCCAGATGGATAGGCGATGTTTCTATGAGGCTAAGCGCTAAGTGGAGCACAACTTTTGCTGTGAGAACTGTGAATGTGCTGGAGACGTCAGAGCGAATAAGTTTCAGTAAGGTCCTTTCCCAGGGCGATGCCCTGTGTCCGCGGCTATTCACGCTGAGTATAAATCCCCTGGCGTTGAAGTTGCGAGCGTCTGAAGGCTATCGACTCTCAAGACCAATTGGTCAAAAGGTCACGGCCTCCTGTATATCGACGATGTAAAGATATAAGCAGCTTCACAAGGCAAGCTCAAAGTAGTGATGAGTGATGCGAGAATGGCGATGAAAGATAACGGGCTAGCGTGGAACGAGCGAAAGTGCGCGACGGCTCACGTGAAGCGGGGCAAGCTTGAGACGTTGGACAATTCGAGTATCAGGGAGGCAGATTTGATTGAAAGTCTGAAGGATGGATCGCAGTACAAATTCTTGGGAGTGTTGGAGAATGTCACTCACGAAGACAGCCTGGTTCTCCAGAACGCAGAGAATGTGTACTTGAAAAGACCATCAGTGATATGGTCGAGGTCATTATTAGACTGCAACAAAGTGTTGGCGACCAATAAGTTTGCACTTCCGGCATTAACATACTTCATGTGGACCCGGGTATGGACTACTGCGGATTTGCAGAGGCTGGACAGAGAGAATCGTAAGGTCATGGTTGCTAATGGAGCTAAGCATCCTTTGGGCTCCACAGATGTACTGTACCTTCCTAGGAAGTTAGGCGGGCGGGGCCTTAAGTCCATCGAGAGAGAGTACAAGACCATCAAGATAAAGGCAGCTATGAACTTGTATTCCAACAATGATCCGACTATGCACCTGGTGAGGCAGTTCTAGGAGAAAGCGGCCCGTACAGGGCGCAGATCCTTGGTAAAGTATGCGGAGAGTTATGCACAACAGCTGGGACTACGACTAGAGTTGCAGTACCCACAACCAGTTGGGGTTACGGAAACAGGGGACGTACTTGACAGAGAGAAGATTAGTGCGGGATTAAGAAAGTCAATCAGAGCAGAGGCTGTGAAGAGATCGAAAGTGAGAGATGGCAAGGGAAATTAATAGCGGAGAGATGAAGATGTGGACGAGGAATGTTTTGCTTGGCTGTCAGATTGGAAAACAGCTCCAATCATCAAAACAGTGGCGGGATTGTAAGAGTTATATCAGCAACTCTTGCCAACTAAACTTTACGCCTCGAGAAAGACCAAGACACACACGGACGGTGATGAGAAATGCAGGCTATGTTGGAAGGCACAGGAAAGTGTCGCACACGTGGTGTCAGGTTGCAGCGCACTGTCGCAAACCCTGCACCTGGCTAGACACAACGCAGCACTCAAAATTCTATTCTTTGAGATGCTTAGGGGCTAGCAGTTTACGGACGCTATTCCACCCTGGTATTCATCAGTCTAGACCAAACCTGTGTACCAAGACGACAAGGTGACGGCGTTTTGGGATGTACTTGTTTTCGCGGAGCACTTGCAAGTGAGAGCCAACAGAGTGGACGCTAGTTTGGTATACAGGGTAAACAAGGAGCTAATGCTGATAGAGATGAGCTGTACCATGGACAACCTGATTGCAAGAGCGATAATTAAACTTTTGCGCAACAATTTAAAAACTCGCTCTTGTAAAAAACGAGATACTTTGGCGAACTCAGAAAATGAAGACTGACTCTTTCCCTACCCTCAGTTAAGCTCTCGACCTTAAATATTCAGCAGTTTGCTTAGATAGCCACATTTTGTTGACCGGCCCATGACAATAATGGGCTTTCGAAAGCGATCTCTTTTCAAGCCGCGAGAGAAACGAGTACCTCAAAACGATTGTCATAGTTCAAGAAGTGTTGAGAAACTTGAAGGACAAGAAGGGTATATGTACAGCTAGTTATTTCTATGGAATAATTATTGCTGCGTACCAGGATGCCTGCAGTGAGAGGCATATCGTGAGTTTTGAGATAAAAAAAGTTAAAAAGCCGCCATTTTTTGAAATGTCTGGCTCCGAGTTCGCGCATGCTTTTTGCGTTTTTCCGCTCTGAAGCTTTGGGGTGGGTGTCCCTAAAGAACGTTAGCAGCTTTATCTTGTAGGATTTGTAAAACTGAAACTTCGAATATATCATTTCCTCATAATCTCTCAATTTTCCCCTTTTATTTTTTCCTTCGATCAAACATACGCATCGAAGGCCGAAACAACTTAAATCTCCCTGTACTGTGTTCAACAGCTACGCGTACACATCAATTCAGTTCTGATGCTCAGTAAATGCATATTCACACGGCACTTGAGGGCGGGGATTTCAGGGTCTTGAACAACGCTGAAAATATATTCGGTTAATTTAACCCACTTTCTTTCAGCAGTTAGAATTCTCGTCCTAATTCGGCTGATTGTTTTGTACCCTAACGAACTGGTCGACTCTTATACCTTTGCCTTTATTGATCCAAACGTAGTGAGGCAAAACTTACCGGCACCGTCGGCAGAAACAACAGCTCCAAGTGCAGGTTCTAGTGCACGACCTTGTCACTCTGTAAGTTGTTGTCAACTTTGCTGTTGGCACTGTTGTTTGAGTGTATACATATCTCTCGAGTACGTTGCGACTGGGGTGTTGAATTAAATAAAACAGATTGTTATTATTATTGTAATTGTATGGTAAAGACGTTCCCAACATTGTTTGCCAACAACGTCAAACATGGTTGGGCCAACATATTGGGTACGTTTGAACACCGTGTCGGGGGCTGTTGAGAGTTGTTGGTCGTGCAACAATGTTGTTATAGCGTTTGTATCGAAAATTAACTACTATTTTTTTTTCGTTTTTACGTAGCTTACATTCCCCATATTTCATTTTCAGTCGTTTTCCCCTTTTCGTGAAGATGATTCGCTATTTGTAGGGTTCTAAAATTCCCGCCGTGGCCTGAAATTTTAGACATTTTGCGCGCGGCCAATAGGTCTCTGTGACGTCATTCGTGTGTATGTTCAGACGTGAAACATGGCGGAGAAGGCGAAAAAGCTTAAACCTGGAAAGTCAGTTTGCGCAGCTTGCGGTCCCGGTAGTGAATCTTCGCAGTTCTCCGACATTTTTATTCCACGGAAGTCACAAAACAGAGTGACGCACTCGACTGAGTACACACGAATGACGTCATGACTATTCACCAGACCCCAGGTCTTTGTCTAGAATTTTAGAGAAAAAGCCCAAAATTTGCGGTATTTTAAAGTGAGTTCCTGCTACGTTTAGTAAATTATTTTCTCCTCAAAATATAACACCTATTTTCGTAATGGAGAAAAAAATTGGCTTTAAAACGTAATGTGCACTTTCTACGGTAAGCAATTTAAGTCCACCCAGCCGGTCTAAATTTGTGAGACTGAATCATTTCAGCCAGAATTAGGACAATGCTGGAATAAATAACGAACTGACACTGTTTTCAGTGATGCGATTTTCTTACATATTGTTGTTAAACATTTGTTAACTGAACACAAAGTCCATCAAAAATTTAAAAAGAGGGACGGAGTCACTATGTCTACTCGTTTTGAAGCCATAGGTTTGCTAGAAATTATCTTCTCGCTTCTTTTGGGACGCAAGCACTGGCTGCATGAGAATATCTCGAAACAACTTGATATATTTTGACGAATCGGGTAATATAGGGAGTCATTCGCTAATGAACAAAAGAAATTATGCACAGGAAAGATCCACAATGCAATTCAATGCAACCATCTTAATGTTTCATATGTTGTTGTTCGAAAATTTCATATGAATGTTGTGTTGGGACCCTGCAGCTCAAATATATGATTTTAATATATTCATTCTCACATATCCATCACTCACGAGCATATTACGAACCAACCAAATGACCAGCTCCCAGTTGGCTTGTTAGCTCAGTTGGTAGAGCACTGCACCGGTATCGCAGAGGTCGTGGGTTAGAATCCCGTACGAGCCTGAATTTTTTTTCAGGCTTTATTTTCACTACTGCTTAAGTAGTGTTTATCGTTCTCATATTCGAACTGGTATCTACACCAAATTATTACAGAGTGATTTTCGTCTTGAAACGTTTACGGCGGAACAGAGACGCAACATCTAACGTCCTGGCAAATAACAATTGGATTGGTTTCGGGAACAGACACAAAACCGTGCCGTTGCTTGGGACTTCGCTGTCACTCTGTTTTAAGCAATATTATTGGACAATATAAAAACGTAAAGCTTGTGGGATGTGGCTGGAGTGACAAGGATATACCTCACAAATTAATGTGATTTGGTAAGCTGAAGCCACTCTAAAGGCACTAAGGCCACATGGTAGCGGGCATTACCCCTTACATCTACCAAAGCAAAGATTGAGCCCAAGCATTAGCAGCCATGGACAGCTGTTTCGGCCTTGTTAGGCCTCATCAGCATGGCATAGCTAATGCTCAGGCTCAAGTACCCACATATCCATAAAACAAGCAGTAAAAACGTAAAGCTTGTGGGATGTGGCTGGAGTGACAAGGATATACCTCACAAATTAATGTGATTTGGTAAGCTGAAGCCACTCTAAAGGCACTAAGGCCACATGGCAGCGGGAATTACCCCTTAAATCTACCAAAGCAAAGATTGAGCCCAAGCATTAGCAGCCATGGACAGCTTTGCTTTGGTAGATTTAAGGGGTAATGCCCGCTACCATGTGGCCTTAGTGCCTTTAGAGTGGCTTCAGCTTACCAAATCACATTAATTTGTGAGGTATATCCTTGTCACTCCAGCCACATCCCACAAGCTTTACGTTTTTACTGCTTGTTTTATGGATATGTGGGTACTTGAGCCTGAGCATTAGCTATGCCATGCTGATGAGGCCTAACAAGGCCGAAACAGCTGTCCATGGCTGCTAATGCTTGGGCTCAATCTTTGCTTTGGTAGATTTAAGGGTAATGCCCGCTACCATTTGGCCTTAGTGCCTTTAGAGTGGCTTCAGCTTACCAAATCACATTAATTTGTGAGGTATATCCTTGTCACTCCAGCCACATCCCACAAGCTTTACGTTTTTACTGCTTGTTTTATGGATATGTGGGTACTTGAGCCTGAGCATTAGCTATGCCATGCTGATGAGGCCTAACAAGGCCGAAACAGCTGTCCATGGCTGCTAATGCTTGGGTTCAATCTTTGCTTTGGTAGATTTAAGGGGTAATGCCCGCTACCATGTGGCCTTAGTGCCTTTAGAGTGGCTTCAGCTTACCAAATCACATTAATTTGTGAGGTATATCCTTATTGGACAATAATATTGGATTGTTCCACAGTAGGGTGTTTTCTTTCCAGTTAACTGTTCTAAACTTTTAAAATATCGGTGGATGAAACAAATTGCGAGCACCTGAGAAGGCCGCTTTTCAAGGATGAACGAAGTAGATCTGTGAGGACAAAGAAAGCTAAATGTCCGGCAAACGTGCGTTCTTTCTCCGTCTAAAATACCCTGTTCCTGTCTCTAGTCTTTTCCAATTGGTTTATGGTACAACTCTTGCGGGGGTCTGAATTTGTGGGAAAAGTGACCTGAAGATACACAGGGTCCTTTATAAACGACGACGGCAACGAAAATGCCATTTCAAAATATAACTCGTTTTTGTAACTCTTTCGCGATTATTCCAATTTGTTTAACTTGGAAAATGCTGGCGAACTATCTAGGAACTAAATTACCGTGTAGATGAACGGCGTTTAACTATGCCGGGAAGAATCAAGAAAAATTTACCGTCATGCGCTCACGTTCTCGTGCCGGGTAAACGTAAAGTTCTGGTCATTTCACATTATTGTTTAGCTGAAGACAGTAAAGAAATGTACCAAAAATACGTGTAATGTAAAACGCACGTGCATTAAACCCATTTTTTTTGTGGCGTTCGCGTTGCTGTTGCCTTCCTACTTGCTAAAGCTCCTTTATCTGAGAAAAACTAACGCAGTGTCGCTGGCATAAGTATCATAGGCAACATGGTGACTAAATCATTTACAAATACTGACCCTTAAAATTGGAACACTTACCCCCACGTCGCAACTGACTTCTAATGCATCTGGGAAGTATAACGAAATGCAGAGTAGCCAAAAGAACGAAACCAAGAACCTTCATTTCCAGTCCTTACAGGCTAAGGCAGATCGATGTTCCTTGATGCTGTGGTTCTGCCCAGAAAACAAGAATAATTATATAATTACTCTGCCTAGCGCCAATCACAAGGTGTGAAGCGAAGAAAAGCGAGAAAAGAGACTACGATCTTTAAAAGATCTTGCCTCTCTCGCCTCACTTAGTCTCTTCTCGTTTTCTCTCCTCTCTCCATTATCGCTGCGTTGTTGATGGCTTACGCTCTCGATTGTAATCAAAACGGAGACTGTAAGCAGTCTGCAAATGGCCCAAATTAATTGAAGAGGCGCGCGAAAGTGTCTCTTAATTGCTGTCGATTAACTACTCTCTTTTTCATAAGAACGTCTCGAGCAGTCGTAGAGCTCAGTCCAAACGACGAAAATTCAATTTGTTTATTTTACGATAACAAAACCCCAAACAGACAAAAAGAAAAAAAAAAATACGCCGTTAACAGCCATAAGCATAAATAGTGAATGAATTTTATTCAAACTGACGCGACCACATTGTCAATAGAGGGTCTCAATCAGCCTAGTCCCTAGGCGTTCCCTCTTTCCCCCTTGTCCGCGCGAAGTACGGGAAGGATTGGGCGAGAGAACGCTAGCAAATACTGCCAAGATACCCTGATTTTAGCGCAAAAAACATTGGTTGGAATTTACTTGTTTCCATGCCGTATCGTGTGAAAGCTTCCCGCCGATGCGACAATCCAGGATAATGGATAACGGTAAGTTCTAACTTTGTGGAATAACCTTTTTTGTCCATTATCTGTGTTGCTTTTCCGTTAAAAGTTCTGTCGTGTTCATATTAAAGTTACATGTACTTCGCCGCACATTTTTTATCGTGAGCATAATTTTTGTAGATTCAGAGTGAGAGACCGAGTGCGATGTGTAGCTTGCCTTGCCTAGTTCCTGTACGGCTTTCTGTCATGCCCTCACGATCAATTCGTTTCGGTGACGTAGCCGAGGCGAACAGCCGGGAAAGCCTAGACAAAAACAGAATGCGCATGCTCCTGTTTTATATATCAGAATGGCGCTTAAGAATGGCGGACCTTTCGGGTGTTCTACAAAATGTTTGACCGGAAACAGCAGCAAATTATGGTTTCAAAAACCTTGCGGTGTAGATCGGCTGTTACCGTCCATGTAAGCTCCTGTAAATTTAACATATCAACCACTTGTGACCGATTTTAGCTCTCGTTTTTGAGCTAAAAAATTCCTGCGGAACATGTGGCGGAATTTGTTGTGCACGGCAAAACCTTCGGCGATGGAAACTGTAAATGCTGTTTCAGCCTCGTTGATGCTATTTGGGATTGAACAACATCACTTGGAACTCTAGAGTCCGAACTACTGCTGAACTGGTCAAAAATAGTTGTTTTGCGCTGATATGAAGGTTCGAATGGCAAAGCTGTCTCAGGTTACAGTTTCTTTTATGTTTCCAGCCTGAAGGATACTTTTTCTGCAAGTGATTCGTCACAGTTAACTCGGGATGTGAATGTGTCATTTAAGTTTATTCAATTAAAGACACTTGTGAACTGCCTTTTGATAATTTAGTGTTGATTTGTATGTCTTCGTATTTGTGTAATGCTCCTATCAATGTTAGTCCCGAGGGGGGGAGGGGGGGGGGGGGGTTGGGGGGGATACGGGATGGGGTGGGGACTTGATCTGAAACGCAAATTTTGTGTCAAAGTTCGAGTTCAAAGTTCCCTACAGTAGGGATTGAGATCCAAGAGGTTGACCTTTTAAATGCTTAAACAATACACACGCTTCAGGTTTAAAAATCACAGTGTTTTTCTTTTAAGGTAATTCCCCTGAAAAGGATGTACTATTAAGATTTTTTTTCAGACTTGGCACAATTGATAGTTATGCATAGAACAGTGAAAAAATGCAATAAAAGATGGGGTCACCGTGCTTGTTTTCGCCCTGCATACTCGTCGTTCTAAGTGTTTTTACGGAGTTGCGCGAGAAATGTTCGAAGCATAAACAACTGAATAAAGCTGTTATTTTGTAGCAAACACTATGAATAGTAGTGAAAACTAGAGCCTAATTGTTTTTCTGGGCTATATTCATTTAGTATTGTGATTTCAAATTGCCCGATCTTGCAAATAATGTGAGGAAATTGGACCACTTCGTCATCATCTCAAACTCCTTCCTGGCTCCAAACGCAGAGTTTCACCCCATTTATATATAAATAATCCAACTTCTACTATTAAAATTTTTTCTCCTTAAAATATGTTTTGCGTGTGCCTATTACGAGTACATTACACCAATAAAAAAGGGGCATCACCGTGCTCATTTCTTTACAACACGACGACAAAGGAAAATTTCAGCTGAAAAAGCTCAATGTCAAGGCAAATTCCCAATGTTTCTAGTGTACGTGCGCAGGAGCGCGCGCTGAATGACGCCATAAATTATGCGCAGTAACGATGCGCCATGCAATTGAGAGGAATCACCTTAACAACGGCCAGATGAAAGAAAACTGGAAGAAACCGATATTTTCATTACCTTTCTTTCCTCCATCTTGCCCTGCATCACGGGAACGTCTGGGTATTTTCATGATGGCAAAAATAACTCACTCGTATGAGTCGTATCCGGGCTCTGCTTTGTCGGCCAGTTTCAAGAAGGCAGTATCGCAGCGTGTTTTATACCATGGCAAAGTCCAAGCCCAATAATGACAAATTATACCAAACATTGTACTAGCGGAACCTCTCAAAGCCTGGGGCTACTCGTAGGAATTTTCTTATTTTAGAGCAAACTACGCCACTGTTTTCGATCTTCGTTTTCAGACCTGTTTTGACTATTTTTAATACTGTAGCAATTGTCACGTAATTAAACTTGGCGTAAATGCCCGAAGACAACGGAACTGAAGTCCAGCAAAACTTGGAACTGGTAAAATTCGAGATTTTAAAAAAGACAAAGACATTGGCGGGAAATAACGATGATTCTACTCGCTTCCACAAAATAGTCAATCCTTCTATTCCCACATCGACACCATGGAAGTTTTTAAAATATCTAAACGAGATAATACCTTATAATGGTATGAGAATATTGTTTTCGATTCAAGCTTACCTTAATTTGTGTCGTAGAGGTCAGTCGAAACGACGAAAAGAGTTTTTTTTCTTTTTATCGAAGGAATTTCGCTGAAAAAAAAAAAAGGTCCTCTCGCTGCCGCAAGCTGCTGTTGGGAGACGCATTGAGAAAGGATTTGCGTGTTAAAATTTTATAAAAGTTCTATTCTGATAATTAAAATCGCATTTTAAATTCCGGTTCAGCTGAAGCGGGGTCAAAATGTAACTTTTTTTGGCCATTTGTCGGCGTTGAGCTCCAAACACCGAAAAAAAAGAAACCATTATTTGCCTCAAAATGTTTTGCGTTGTTTACACCCAACTTACGAGTTGTCTTGTCAGCTCTGTTGGTGGAGAGCTTGACGCGTCCAAGAGGTCACGCTTTTGACTCCATTACAAGCCTATTTTTTTTAAGTTCTTTCTTTTCACTGCTGCTTTAGTAGTGTTCACAGCTGCGACGATTGTTCATATCGTCATATATTTAATCCGCAGTTGAATATGTGATCTTCGTATATTCATATTCTTCTATTCATAGAGTCATAGAGTCTATCACCAAAATATGAAAAACTTATGTGTCCACTGTTCACATGAAGGCTTTACCCGGAGAGGGGGGGGGGGGGGTACTCCCAGAAAAATTGGGTGAGGTTTGCGGCCCGCTTCCTGAAACCCTTACCCTATTTCAGACCAAAACCTGTGATTTTCCCTGCCCTATTTCAGACCTGACCAAAACTTCGATACCCTATTTCAGACCTATTTCAAGTACGTTGTTGGCGTAAACAAAATTTGAGAAGGGGTTTTGTGACTTTTTTGTTGATGGTCTTATCGCCTAATGATGAAGAAGTAGCTTCTTCTGAAAAACATACTCAATTCAGGAATAGAGTGCACAAACCATACCCTATTTCAGACCAAAATGATTAAAATTGATACCCTATTTCAGACCAAAACGGCTTAAAAACCATTCCCTTCAGGACCGCACATACCCATCTAGCCCATATAAGGGAGTAACCCCCCCTCCCCCCGGGAGGCTTTAAGGAACGACTTCTTAGTCACACGACCATTTACCAGGACTAAATTGAAAAGAACGTCGTTCAGAGTAACGCCACAAAAAATAGGACTTGACAGAAGACGCAACATTCCCAAATATTATAAGAAAGAAGTATATGCCATTAGAGGCGATACGATACAATACATGAGCGTTAATTTACTTTGGGTATGCTGGAACAGGGTCAAGGCAGCTTATCGAGGTCCAGTTTCGTTCATATGGCTGAACTTTCAGAACTTGTCATTGTACAATTTGATAAGGGTAAAATACTCTTGTCAAAATTGTGTTTCATGATCACCGGGTAAAACTTTCACATAAAATTGAAACGCAGCCAGTTCAGTACAGGAATTGGTGGCCTTCTCAGAACAACCAAGATCGGTCAGTTATAATTGAAGTCAACTTTAAATACACAAGAGAAGAGGTTTGGCGGATCTTTAAGGTTACTGCTAAACTTCAGGGGTGCCTTTCGGAAAATCGCTCCTGTGCGCGCTGTTGAGAAAAATCCTCTTGAAGCTAAAAGTCTACGTTGACAGCAAACTTCGACTCCACTTCTTGTAATCTATACCACATTTTCCTACTCACTTTGTTAGCGCGACCTGGATAATGCTATTTGATTTCAATTGCTGTAATGTTCGCGTTTGTGACCTAAAAAAAGTCTGGGACTTTCTTGCGTAATGCACCTATTTATGTTAGTCCCGAGGAGGGGGGGGGGGGATACGGGATGGGGTGGGGACTTTGATGTGAAACGCAAATTTTGTGTCAAACCTCCCCACCCTTGGGTATAGTTTCGAGTTCAAAGTTCCTTACCATAGGGATTGAAGTTGACCTCTTAAATGCTTAAACAATACACACGCTCCAGGTTTAAAAATCACAGTTTTGTTTTTATTTTAACAACGGGAGTGAAAGAACACTGGAAGAAACCGATGGTTTATCGGTAACAATAGATTGGGCAAATTTTCATTACCTTTCTTTCCTCCATCTTGTCCGTGCCTCACGGGGACTTCTGGTTATTGTCATGATGGCAAAGTCACTCGTATGAGTCGTATCCAGGCTCTGCTTTGTCGGCCAGTTTCAAGTAGGCAGTGTCGCAGCGTGTATTATACCATGGCAAAGTCCAAGCCCGGGAAAGGGTCTTTTATCAATATTTCTTCAGTTTTCAAGTTTTTTCAAGTTGTCAAAATTCCCCACCCGGGCAACAGATGTCGATCAAAGTCCTCACCTCATCCCGTATCCCCCTCCCTCGGGACTAACATTGATAGGTGCATAACGGCGACATGGAAATCCAACAAAATTCCATTTCAGATATTTTTAGAGCCGTGTCGAGCCACCCGGTTCTGCTGACAAAATATTGCACCGACTGTTTTGTTTAAAAGTCAAAACTCGCCAAAATTGCCATGCCAGGTCCCGGAAGCCACTCACAAAACGGCTAAAGACACAACTTCACTCCGTGAATCATCTGATGCGCGACTGGGTGATGGAAATTACGTGAGAGTTTGTTAGTACGCGTCACACACATCACACGGCTTTGACGATGTGCATACGCTGTACACATCCAGAAGTGAATATATGAATGGCGTCGATCGGAGCATGTGAAGATTGTAACGCGGATGATTTTTCGTTTCATCCTCAAATATACCTTTGTGCAGTTGGAAGTGGAAAGCTAATACGATGAAGCACACAAGCTGCGAGAACTGAAGATTGAAATCGACGAAAAGTGCACTCTGATATCTTAAAAGCGATGATGAAAAATCAGCGATGACCTTGCTTTTAATGGTATTACCTATCGACGATTTTTCTTGCACCCGAAGGAAGAATACAGCAGGGAGAAATGGGGGTCTTAATAAGCAAAACAAGTTATTTCGATGCCACAAGCACTGAAGGGCCAGGGCAAGGTTGAAGTTCAAGACAAGAGAACGGAGAGAAAACCGACGCGATAACTGATAAGCTCGCGATAAGCATAAGCTTTTGTTTTTGTGTGGGATATATAAAAAGCATGACCGACTGACTGGCGAACTCAATAGTGCATTAGCGCATGTTAGAGTCCCGAGCGGGGAGAGTTGGGAGAGGGGTACTCGTAGAAATTTTGATAGGAGTTTGCTGCTGTCACGTAATTAAGCTTGGCATTGACATGAATGCCCGAAGACAAAGGAACTGAACACTATTAAAACATGGAACTGGCAAAATTCAAGATATAAAGACAAAGACGTTTATACGCTCTTGTGATTCCTTTAAAAACATGCCCAATTCCAGATTATAGTGCTCAAATATATATCCGTTTCGGACCAAAACAGCTGAAAAACCAAACCCTTTGGGCGGCACCAGCCTACTGTCGCACATATTGGAGAGTCACGCCTTTCCTCCGGGGGTCTGATTCGGACATTCAAATAGAATGATTTCATGCTTTTCTGGTGTGCTCTTTGTTGTAGGGTACAATGTAATAATCATTTTAAAACATTCGTCATAAAAGATTGGGAGTCAGTGAAATGTAATTTCATTATATCAAGGTTGGAACACATAATAAAT
>JAEMWC010000158.1:932500-1032500 GCA_016490735.1 Pachyseris speciosa
AACAATTTTGTGAATTTTAACTAGTGATAAGTTTTCAATTGCAATTATTATTGTTATTATTATTATAGTTTATCATAATTTTATTATTGTAAATATTATAGGACATAATTCAGCCTATTGGCTGCGACGTTTTATATTAATAAACTATCTATCTATCTATCTATGACCGAAATACTAATTAAGGTGGGAAAATATGGATAGTCAGTTACAATACAAGCATTGTAAGCAGAAATCAAACGACCCTCAATATAAGTTTGTCTGGCTCTCATATGCAGAAAAAAGCCTGTTTCCTTCCTTTCTTGCCTGTTTCAGCAGGCAGCAGTCTTATGAAGAAGTCACTGATTTACTTACATCTGTGCGCAGCTCTGGAACAGTCTGCCTTCAAGAGTGAAACTGGCCAGCAACGTAGCCCATTTCAAGAGTGAACTGAGAAAATTAGACTTTTAACTTTTTGCGCACTTTCTCCCACCAGTAATGAGGAAAAACGACCAAACTTAAGGTACTTTGCGAAATTAAGTGGAAGGCCAGTATTTTGCCTATTGACCAATTTCTATTGTGTAAATATTCATGCGTTCATTTCTCATTTGAAAAGGAGGGTTTACCAAGATATTTTAACATAGTCATAGAAAATGGAGGAAATTGAATATATGGTAAAAGTAACAACGCTAGTGCTCTTGTAAAGACGGAGAAAATCGCCCATGAATAATCAAACAATAAGAGCTAGTTAATAAGGAAAATGAAGAAAAATACAGGAGCTTTGAGAGAAGCGTGGAAGGCCCAGGTATTTGCTTATTAACTAATTTCTTTTATTTCATTATTCACGCATTCATTTCCCCTTGAAAAGGACGATTTACCAAGATATGTCACCATCGTCACAAAGAATTGAGGTAATTGAATATATGGCGAAAGTAAAAATACTAGAGCTCTTGTGAAGACGGAGAAAGTCGCCGATGAATATTCAAACAATAGGACTTTCTCAATGAGCAAAATGAAGCAAAATTCACCTATTTTCGTAGAAGACGTGCAAGGCTAGTTTTTTGGTTCTTAACCATTTTCTGTTGTTTTCATATTCATGTGTTGATTTTTCCTTAAAAAAGAGGTTGAGTTTTCCTTAAAAAGGAGGGTTTACCAAGACATTTCACCATCGTCATAAAGAAAGTAACTAATTAAATAAATGGTGAAAGTAACAATACTAGAAAACTTGTAAAGACGTAGAAAATCGCAAATGAATACTCAGACAATATAAGTTGGCTAATGCGCAAAATGAAGCAAAATGATTGGTCAATGAGCAAAACGATGCAAAATTTAGAAAATTAGGAGAAGATTTTAAATCCAAGTCTTTTGCCATTAACCAGTTTCTATTGTTTCAATATTCACGTGTTTATTTGTCATCAAAAAGGACGATTTACCAAGATATTTCACTATTGTCGTAAAGAATGGAAGAAATTGAATATATGGTGTAAGTAACAATGCTAGAGTTCTTGTGAAGACGGAGAAAATCGCACATGAATATTCAAACAACAGGAGTTGGTCAATGAGCAAAACAAAGCACAAATAAGAAACTTGGGAGAAGATTTGAAATTCAAGTCTTCTGCTCATTAACCAGTTTCTATTGTTTCAATATTTACGTGTTTATTTCCTATTGAAAAGGAGGATTTACCAAGATATTTCACTATTGTCGTAAAGAATGGACGAAAGTGAATATATGGTGAAAGTAACAACGCTAGAGTTCTTGTGAAGACGGAGAAAATCGCACATGAATATTCAAACAACAGGAGTTGGTCATTGAGCAAAACGAAGCACAAATAAGAAACTTGGGAGAAGATTTGAAATTCAAGTCTTCTGCTCATTAACCAGTTTCTATTGTTTCAATATTTACGTGTTTATTTCTCATCGAAAAGGACGATTTAGATAGATATTTCACTATTGTCGTAAAGAATGGAAGAAATTGAATATATTGTCAAAGTAACAATGCTAGAGTTCTTGTTAAGACGGAGATAATCTCGCATGAATATTTAAACAATAAGAGTTGGTCAATGAGGAAAACGAAGCACAAATCAGAAACTTGGGAGAAGATTTTAAGTACAAGTCTTCTGCTCATTAACCAGTTTCTATTGTTTCAATATTCACGTATTTATTTCTCATCGAAAAGGAGGATTTACTAAGATATTTCACTATTGTCGTTAAGAATGGAACAAATTTAATATATGGTGAAAGTAACAATGCTAGATCTCTTTTGAAGACGGAGAAAATGGCACATGAATACTCAAACAATAGGAGTTGGTCAATGAGGAAAATGAAGCACAAATCAGAAACTTGGGAGAAGATTTTAAATTCAAGTCTTTTGCTCATTAACCAGTTTCTATTTTTTCAATATTCATGTGTTTATTTCTTCTCGAAAAGGAGGATTTACCAAGATATTTGACAATCGTCGTAAAGAATGGAACAAATTGAGTATATGTTAAAAGTAACAATGCTAGAGTTCTTGTGAAGACTGAGAAAATCGCACATGAATAGTCAAACAATAGGAGTTGGTCAATAAGGAAAACGAAGCACAAATCAGAAACTTGGGAGAAGATTTGAAATTCAAGTCATTTGCTCATTAACCAATTTCTATTGTTTCAATATTCACGCGTTTATTTATCTTCGAAAAGGAGGAATTTCCAAGATATTTTGCCGTCGTCGTAAAGAATGGAAGAAATTGAGAATATGGTGAAAGTAACAATGCTAGAGCTCTTGTGAAGACGGAGAAAATCGCCCATGAATATTCAAACAATAGGAGTTGATCAATGAGGAAATCGAAGCACAATTCAGAAAGTTAGGAGAAGATTTTAAATTCAAGTCTTTTGAGTATTAACGAATTTCTATTGTTTCAATATTCACGTGTTTATTTCTCTTCGAAATGAGGAATTTCTAAGATATTTCACTATTGTCGTAAAGAATGGAAGAAATTCAGTATATGGTGAAAGTAACAATGCTAGAACCCTTGTGAAGACGGAGAAAATCTGCCATGAATATTCAAACAATTGGGCTTGGTTAATTAGCGAAATGAAGCACAATTCAGAAACTTGGGAGAAGATTTTCAATTCAAGTCTTTTGTTTATTAACCAATTTCCTTTGTTTCAATATTCACGCGTTCATTTCTCCTGGAAAACGAGTATTTACCAAGATATTTCTCCATCATCACAAAGAATGGAGGTAATTGAATATATGATGAAACTAAGAAAGGTTGAGAAGGTACAGCTCCTCTGAACACGGAGAAAATGGATATTCAAGTTTATATAGAAAATCGAGCAAAATTCAGGTACTGTGCCGTTTAGGAGAAGAAGTGATGTTTTGACTTCGCTTGAAAGAATGGATCGAGGTGTGTGAATATATTGTGAAAGTCAGAAGGCCCGAGCTCTTGTAATAGTGCAGAGAACATCGCCCAGACAAGAACAAATTGGTTACGGAAAGAAATTGAGCGAAACTGGCCCAAGGATATTTATGTGTAAGGGGTAACTACTTGTTTCATACTGCGAAGCAGTTCACAAAGCAACGCTGAGATTATTTTTGATCCTGAGGTATGAGAAAAGATCTAAAACGGTGTTTTTGATTGAATCTCAGTAAAGTTTATTTCCTCTGGTAAACTAATTACATCATTTAAAGCTCTGAAAGCTGCTAATCACTTTAACTTGAAAGTGAATAGTTGATATGCTGGTTAAAGTTCCTGAAATTACATCTTGTAAAATTTAAGACTGAAGTTGTAAACAAGGAAAACTATATAACTGAAATAATTGGTGTTTACATTGTCTTTGCACTCCCAAAACCATTCTCAAAACGTCAATTACACGACTGCAAGAAAATAGAACTTTTACAGGAGGGAAGGAAGGAATTAATGTAAAATCAGTTAATACCAGTTTAATTTGCAAATATTAATAAGAAAAATCTAATAAAACAATGAAAAGGAAATTACGTTGATTCTTTTGGAGATTTAAATTTGAAAGTCAGTTTTGACTCGGTCTACATATTTTCCTTGATTATAACTTCAAATTTAATTTTAATTTTAACAAGATATTTCTCAGAGGTTTCTTTGTGCTAGTCTACTTTCTTCATTCATTGGCGGTAAATACATTATCTACGCGACATTTTGTGGTTCCGTTCCGTTGCGCTGTTCGTGGAAGCTGCTCATAGTGGTATTACTGTCTCGTCCCCATTCTTCTTCGGTACTGTTGGAACGGTCGACGTCAAATCCGTGTAGCCTGGCAAGGTCTCGGTATCGCTCTCGTTCGATCCGCTATGAAAAGAAAACAACACGATTATCTCGGTGGCGATATGAGGAGGTTTAGGGACTATGTGTGTACCATGAATCAGCACTAAGTGGGGAAATTGTGAAAGGATTTAAACGGGTTATGACTAGCATGTGAGTGAAAAAGGTGTCGGGGGCCAAGGATCGACGCACGTGGTTGTCACGTGTGTAGCCTGGGAATATGAGGAAAAACGTCTGAGCAGCCAAGCAAAGCCGAAACCGAAGTCTTCAAATGATTGTTTTCTTTTGGTTTTCGCCATCGCTCCGAGTGAGGTCTGAGAATGTTTTCAAGTTTTCCACCTGCTCAAAACTCACTGCACCAATATTTTCAAATTCCCATTGAATTTAAAGAGAGAGTACCTTGACACTGATGATTCTTCAAGGTCATTTTGTATGGTATATGTAAATTACTCAATGAAGATTTTAGTGCGTCAATCTGTTAGTTTATTCAAGCAAGCTGTCCGTACAACAGCTGGCTAACCTTGCGAGTCACGATTTTCTCAGCTTACCATTTCATCGTGAATAGCTCTCGCTATTTGGCCTGCTCTGGTCACCAGACTTCCGTACGAGCGGACAAAATACACGTGTCTGTTTCTGTACGTGATTGGACGAAGATACCGGTAGTCAAGGCGACCAACACCGATCACATACACCTGCACGCCCATACGCCTGAACTGGGAGCGCAGTCTGTTGAGAATGAATGTCGAACGCCCAGTCTGCCTGCCACTGACAACCACCACCAGAATCTTACGAACAAAGAAGAATTTGTATCTCCTAGAGAAGAAATACCGAAGAGAAGCACGCAATCCAAGATCCACGCGTCGCCCGGACTGGTTTGGATAACGGATGTAATTTAATGCTCTCAGCACTAAGCCTAAAGAGCTGTACTGGTTAAAGCGCATGCGCAGATGTGGTCGGCTTCCGTAGGTCGCGACTGCGATGTGTGATTGGTGCTTGCTAATTGTGAAGCGACGAGCAATGGACTTGATGAAGGCCTTCTCGAGATGGAAGTTTCGGCGACCAACGTAGCGAGAGCCGTCGATCAGGAACGCGATGTCAGCGGTAACTGGGATACTGGAGACACCTGAAAAAATGATGACGACACATGATGAAGTTTTCAAGCGATGCGTTCATCCTGCAAACGAAGTCAACTGGATCGAAGGCATCTTTGCATGATTTGAACACAACTAAGAAAGCAACTGAAATCTCAGACTTTAGAACGGTGAATTTAAATTGTGTAGCATCTCGCTCACTTTGATTATTTGAACGAAACTAACAAAGCCGTTGAGATCCAGGACTTTTGAAAAGTGAATTTAAAATCGTTGCCTATTCTGCCCAGGCTAGTGAAAGTATTTTCACTATGTGCCGATAGGTCTACATTTATTAAGTTGGTAAAATCCGTTACAGACATCGCACCAACTATTAAAAGAAACGATCATAAAATATAAACAATGCTGGGATAAAAATTAACAAATAAACAAGATAATACGTATATAAAAATAAGTGAATCGTAATATAGAGTAAAAATTATGTAAAAAACACTTTACAATTATTGAACCTTACTTTCCTCGTAATAACCTAATTTTCATTCAGCTTGTGAGATGAGGACAAAAACAACAACAACAACAACAAAAACAGAAAACAAGAAAACCTCAGATTTTCTATTGTATTTCCCGCAGATTATTGCTCGCAAATTTATTGCGCTTTGCACATAAAATGTGTCGTTAGAAGCCGAGGTATATACTTACTTCCGGAAGGTAATCTCGGTCGTGGTCGTGGACGAATAGGCCGAATAGGTCTGATCGGTCTAACAGGTCTGACGGGTCTAACAGGTCTGACTGGTCTGACAGGTCTGACTGGTCTGACAGGTCTCACTGGTCTGACAGGTCTAACTGGCCGTCCTTTTATGACGAAACAAAACAAGTGTTGAGTTACAACAATGTAAAGTGCACATTACAATAACTTTATATCCTATTGCTTTCCGACATGACATCCCTAGGTGCAGTAGAATAACGTTTTGTAAACCTTTTGAATGTACCAGCCGAGTTGCTGAAAACTGGTGCCAAGGTTGGGAGGGTATTCACAATGCTGATATGACAAAAGTAACTTACACTGTTGAGATAAGTACTGTCGAGGGCGTTGCGTGGTTAGAAATGGAGAAAGATTGAAACGTTAGGGTCAGTTTTGTCTATAAGTGACCACAGGGTTAATTAGAAACAGACATTCTGCGCCTCCAACGAGCTCGAACCGACTATTGTCCATACAGAAGTTGGCCGCTCTAGCAACGACCCATAATCAAGGGTTTGTTGGTTGTCGTGCTTTATAAAGCTTGTCAGAATAGAGCAGGACACAATGGGAGATGGTATTATTTAAATCCATAAAAATTCGTTGGCGGTGGAGTAGATGCGTGCAAATCAACGAGGAACAAGATAGGTAGGTCCAGACAAATCGAAGCAGTAATCGGAAATGGGGACAACGATGATTTTCGATATACATTCATACTTCTTGCATACTTCTAGGATCTCGAGCACCTAACGCGTTTCAGGTAGCACGTTATCAATGAAAAACTGGAAGAGAAACTTACTGGTACAGTAGCCCCATTTCTTGTCACGATCGTAGCTGGGTGTCAGAGCGCACCAAGCCAGTTTGCTGTGTTTCCTTGTACAACCGCGGTAACGACGTCCTTTGTAGATGAAGGGGAAGGCACAGCAGTAGTTTGATGTTGTTCGCTTTCTGCAAGTTCCTGTATAAAAAAGAACGCAGTTACAATTCAATCTAGAATAGAACGTCTTCCTTAGTCTCATTTAATTGTATTATGTTGGTGTACAATGAACACCTTAACACTTACCATAGGCGGTCTTGAAGATGTGAGGGATAGTCGCAGTTATGAACTCTACTTAAGCAGTAGTGAAAATAGAGCCTAAAAAAATCAGGCTTGTGCGCGATGTATGAATTTCATATATTCATTCTCACATAGGCAGTCTTGTTAGTTAGGTTTTCCAAAGCTCGGTGCTTTGAATCTACTAGCAACATACGTTTGGCTTCAGGTGGTATTCAGTTTAAGTATGAAAATGGATGGGATCGGACATGTCGGAAGTTGAGACCTTGAAGCCAATTTTTCACGCACTGCCGTAACTAAAGCATTAACTGACTAAAAGCGATTGGATAAAACACTTTAGAATGCCAAATTTCGGTTTCTGGTGATGGTAACAGATTTATATACCGCATATATCACATACTTTCATGGCGGTTTACAATTATGCTATGGGGGGAGATCGGACGTCAGCCTATAAAGGCGCTTCTGGCAGGCGCTATCAGTCCATATTTGATCTCACCCACCCACCAACCCACGGATTGATGAATATGAAAGACAGATGAGAGATAAAGATAGACCACCACACTGGGAACTACGTCCCCTACTCTTTTCGACATTGTGTGGGTTCTTTAACGTCCCTCAGATTAAGGTAAGGTAAACACAACACAAGAAAGGCTGTTCTGGAGATTGTGGTCCAGGATGCCATTAACAGACACATTAGTTTCAAATGCTTTATACGAATTGAGGCTTGACTATAAGGGCAAGCCGGTTGCACCATGTCACAGTAATTAGGGAAGGTATTCCCCAGTCTTGTGACCAGTAGTAGCCTACATCTAAGGATTGGATGGAGGCTAGACGGTGAGCCAACCACCTGTCCTGGAACGAGCCCAATTGGTTAAACAAATCAATGGTCAAACTGGGTGTTGGCCTTATACTCCATGGTGGAGTGGATAAGGGCCCTGTATGCTTCTTCTACGTAATGCACATGTCACCGACTTGCCCGTGGGGGTAGACCCCAGGGCTAGCCAGAGGGATTGTGAAATCGAAAAAGCAAACTTGACGAATTTCCCCGGGGATTCGGGCCATCTTGCGAGACAAAGTCCCCAGGGTGAGGTGTCTATTAAAAAAAAATCCCCCTGACATCCCTTTCAAACTTGTGAATTCCCCACCACCTAATCTTTGATCGTAAAACAATGTCGAGATTTCCCCTACTCTCGGGTAAAGAATCCCATCTATCTCCTTGTATTCCCCCACACATCTCCCTGGTTGGCCCGGGGGTCGACCCCATGGGGAGGCCGATGAAATGTGCATAATGATATAGTCAAAAGCTAAAATGAAAGTGAGCGTACCAATTACTTGGTATACATCATTAGCCCACGGTCCTCCCTTGCCGTTCCTACATCGATTGGATCGTCCATACTTCCGGTATGTCAAGTGAGCTCTGGGACCAGTAGCACACCATCCCTGATGCTGGATAGCGAAGGCTTTGAAGCCATACCGCATACAAACCAAGGCACATTTCAAGATGGCGTCTGCTCGTCTTCTGTAATAGTCTCGGATCAGGATATCTTTTCCATCTTTTCCTGGGATGGCTCGGCGGCCCGTGTCTCGGTAGCAACCGAGGTGTTTGACTGGGAAAATAAGGAGACATCACAATTACCGTTTCCATTTTGACTGAACTGGTTCGCTATCAGCAGAGCCAATCACTTTCAAAGGTGAGTAATGACGATCTGTGGCTCAGTCTGCTACAGCTTTGAACAGTACGTTCCGGTAGGACGACTTTGAGGAGTCGTTAGCACTCTTTCAACAACTCATTAATAATTCATGATGGAAATACAAAAGAAATTAATCTTTAATGACTGTCTTTATATCTAACGTTTACGTCCGATTTTCAAGGCCAAAATAACCCAAAATCTAACTATTAGTGTAAAAATGGATAGATGTACAGCAAAGCTTTTGAAGCCGTTCTATAAAGTCGCAATTCGTGTTTTAATCATGAAGTCCTAAAACACTCGGCAGCGCTTTCTTGTATTGAACTTGATAAAATACACCTGCTCATTTACTAAACACTGCTTTTGAAAAAACAATGTCTAAAAAAATTTCTCTCAAATATTAGGGCTTTCGTAGTCTCGATTTAATGCACGAATACACATTTCCGGGATAATGATTTTGAAGAAACAATGCTTTCTCACGAAACATTTATCAGCAAACTACAACTTTCAGTTACTTACTTATAGCTCCAGGTGTCACCCTTATTGGCTTAGCTGTAAAGTAAAGAAAAACAAAAATCTCATTCAATGACTTCAGAGCAACAAACAAACCAGCAGCAAGCAAGCAAACAAGGAAATCACATCCTTACGCCGTCTTCCTCCCCTGCAGTAACCCCACAGCTTGTTTCTTCTGTAGTTTGGAGTGATTGCACACCATCTCCTCCCGCGTCGAGTTCTTGCGCAACCGTTGTAACGGCGCCTGCGATATGTGAACGGCATACAGCAGTATCCCTCTGTAGTGCGAAGTCGACATTTTCCTAAAATGGTAAAATGCATATAAAGTCACTTTCTGAACTAGCTATATCAGCTGTTTTCTCTACGCCGACTCACCGACTTCTTAACAATAACAAAAGTTCAGTTGTTCATCAAACAGTTAGAAGTTGAAATATTTCGAAGGCCATTGATGTGTTATACCAAGATCCAGCGATCTAACCTGCGGAGCAGGTGTATTTTGGCCCGGGTGAGGGCTGAGTATTTTCGCGAAAACGATCCTGGGTTATCAATAATTGGGAGAGAAGCAAATGCGACCAATGGTGTGGACACCCCTTTGATTCGTTCCAATTCTTCAGGGTTTTATGCCTAATACACGAACGAATATTACAGTTTTAAAAGCACTCGCACAAAAAACAAAACAAAACAAAACAAAACAAAACCTGCACTGCAGGCTGCTAGCAATCACATTGTCGATTACCACCCAATCACTTTGCCACTTACCTACAATCCTATAGACGTCATTAGCCCAGGGTCCTCCCTTGCCATTTTTGCATCTGTTTGATCGACCGTACTTTGCAAAGGTATACTGAGCCCGCGGTCCCGATGCACACCAGCCGCCATGTTGGAGTGCCATGAAATAGAAACCTCGCTTGATAGATTCGGCAGCGCATTTTCCAATGGCATTGTGTCGCCGCTGGTAGTTTCCTCTTAGAAGTCGACTTTTCCCGTCCAGTTGGGGAATTGCTCTGCGAGGTGTGTCTTTGAAGCAACCGATCCTTTGAACTAAAGAGAAGGACGTGCTTTCAGATAAAAAATACCGCTTATAGTGGCTTAATCGTCTTAACGCGTTGGTAAAACTGATTCGATGCCTTGTACAGCACAACAAACTGCATCCCACAGGAATGGGCTTCGTAACAGGTTCCACTGAAATAATTCCACTTAAAGGAGCTCGGTCACGATATTCTGGGTCATTATCAGAGACACAAAAAAAAACGCAATGCCATTTAAATGATGGAAAACAAAAAATAAGCACCAAAGAGACAAGAATAAATGCAAACATGGCAAGGATGGAGAAGGAACGGATTGCAAATGACATTTTTGAAAACTTGAGTCTAAACATTTCAAAATCCAAAGACCGTGACCGAGCTCCTTTAACGAGAGCACTGGAAAGTACTGCTCATGATCTTCTTCATCCTTGGCTTCCTAGCCTTGTTAACTTTCTAGTTATTTTAGGAAGCCACCACCCTTTTAGTTTTAATTTTTATTTCATGTAAACTTAATTTTCGGAACTATAAGGGTCAATAAAAAAAAGTCGTAGTTGTTGTTGATCAACAGATTTCAGTCGAATGATCACCCACACTTAAGGATTCCTTTTGCAGAGTTCATGATCCCCAACCCATCTTCAATTAGGACGGGTGTTGACTTGAAAAGTCAAAACACACGTACAGGTCAATTTCTCTTGCCGACAAAAGCTGACATCTTTAATCTTTAAATACAAGGTTGGGGTCTACACTAGAATTAAAAAGTATAATTTTGAGGCTTTTTTGAGAGATCGTTTTCAAGGGGAAAGGGGGGGGCACGTTGTTTAACTGACATAACAACATTTCAAGGAGAATTTACTCACGGATTATCGTTGTAGTGATTCTGATGGGACGGACAGCTAAATCAAGCAAGGATAAAAAGTAATTAAAATTAGTCAACGCCCATTGCCTCCTTTAGTTAACGCTGCTAATCCCGGCCGTACCATAAATAGTGCAGTAACTTGGTCAATAATCAGTTGAATTTCACAAATTTCTGCCACCAAAGTGCTCTAAGAGAGATCTAGTCACTAAAAGTCTCTGTTATAGGCGACGTGATGGATCATCCATATCCTCGCCAAGTTCCTGTTCTCCCCTAGTGGCAACTCTCAACCCTGTTGCTACAACAACTAATGCAGTAACTTATTCAATAACCAGTGGAAATTCACTTATTCTGCCATCATTGCGCTCTAAGAGAAATCCAGTACAAAATCGTAGCTACGTCTCTTTTATAGGCGATGTGAAGGAGAATAAACACTCCATTGTTTTTAATATCGTTCACTACTAAATTTATTTCTGGATCAAAGTCACTGAAACTGTCACTTAGAAACTACGGCTCACTAATTTGGCCATCAAGGCGAAATAAACAAGGCCGAGTAAACGTAAAAGATGAAACTATAATGTCAGGAACCTGCTTGATACGTTATTAGAAAATTAAAGGAAAGGTTTTTTGTCGCGGACGAGTGCCACCAGATAAACCCTATCGTCTGACAGTGTCTCTCCTAGGATGAACACTATTGCGTCACGTGATCATTTTAAGCCAATCAGACCTGATCTAACATGTCACGCGATCGAATCCAAGCCAATTAGACTTTGGAGAAAATGTTGGCGATATGGTGAACCTTAATGTTATTTAGTATAGTCAATTTGGCACTCGTGGCAGGGACGAAAAGTTTGCTTATAAGAAAAAACTTCAGGATTAACGTTGTCTTACGCCTTAGCCCTCCGACGTAACCATACAGTCTATCTCTGTCGTAACTTGGAGTCAGCGCACACCAATACCGCTTAGAGTTCACTTTAGTGGGCCTGTAATAGCGCCTTCTGCGATAGGTGAACGGGAACACACAACAGTCACCGCGATTTGTCCGCGTTTTACAAGAACCTGCAGGTAAAAAGAAAAATAAGGATAATTCAAAGTACCCTGAACTTTTAATATCCCGGCAAAATATTGCAAATTGATGCCCCAATGTGCATGAAGGATGAACTTAACTTTGCATCGAAAGTGCCTAAAATGATTTTCACAGCTTAAATGCAAATGAGTCCTATTTTGAATCCAGTTTCAACGCTTTAATTTATTCGCGAAAGCAGCGTTAGCTGATTGGTAGTACACGGAAGGTCACAGGTTCGACTGACTCCTGTTGGTACAACACGGGATTTTTTTCCGAATATGCGTTTGTCACTATCAGAAAAAAATACACCCTTCAATGCTCATGTTATTTCGATGTCAGAAAATTTTCTATAAGTTCATGTCCCAAAAGTTTGTGCTTTTCTTAAGCTGTTCTCACAGTTAGAGTAGTATAGTATGCACGAAATTAGCCGAATTTATGAGGGGAATCTCATTAATTTGAAGGGGAATAAATTAAAATCGATGACGTCGTTAACCCTTTCACCACCAAAGGCCTCCCCTTTGACGAGTAAAATCGTCTGGCGTTAGACAGAGTAAAATCGATTGGCGTTAGACAGAGTAAAATCGATTAAGTCCCCCTTGGTGGTGAAAGGGTTAAGGAGATAGTTTTTAACCCTTTCACCACCAAAGGCCTCCCCTTTGACGAGTAAAATTGTCTGGCGTTAGACAGAGTAAAATCGATTGGCGTTAGAAAGAGTAAAATCGATTAAGTCCCCCTTGGCGGTGAAAGGGTTAATATGCACCGCATTAAGATAGGGTGATGCCATGTTCTATCTCAAATTTATGTGATCCCCGCAAAAAGTCGGTATACTACACTACTAATTAGTAGTAACCCTAACATTTGGCGTGATGTTAGCACCGAAATGTCGTGTTTTTTCGTTAGTTTTTGCTTGTTTGTGCAAGAAACGTCATTAATCCGCCATTAATCCAAGATTCTCTTCGCCTAAGGGAACTATTTCGATAAAAGTTGAGGGGAAATTTTCCCACCTTGTAGGAAGTAAACATCATTAGCCCATGGACCTCCTTTGCCATGCCTGCACCTATTTGACCTGCCGTATCTACCGTATGTGCGATAAGCCGTGCGGGATGCTGCACACCATCCACCATGCTGGACTGCGAACACTCTGTAACCTCGCCGGTATGCAGCCAGAGCGCATAAAAGAATCGCATATCGTCTTCTGCGGTAATATCCTTTTAGAAGACGACTTCTGCCTTCCATGGTGGTGATAGCACGGCGGCCTGTGTCTCTGAAGCAGCCGACACCCTTTGCTAAAATTGCAAGGTGAAAAGAGTTGATATTATCGTGATCTTTTTAAGAACTGCGATCGTTTTGGTACTCTCGACCAGGTGGATAATGCATTTGCATCTGATGGAACTAAATTAATAAAAAAGAAACGCGGATTTGCACGTTGCAAATGTTGACGTCTCGCATATTCCTTCGCCGGGCAAATATTTTAAGGTGTCCTCTTGTATATTTGTTTCGGTCCCAAAGTGCGGATTTAGCCCTAACGACCCAAGGGCTGATTCAACCCATTGTGGACGCATAAGTGGAAGAACAATTTTGGTCATGGTTTGGAGCTAACCCAAGTCTCGTTTTAGTACCTGGATGCTTAAACATTACAGCTACAGGTATTTTAGGAGATTCAAATTAATTTCCAAAACTGTACTCTTTTTAAACGCCTCAGGGACGCCATTTTCTGGACTTACATATTTATACTGTATTCACAGTTTGTACTTTACGAAAATAAATCATCGCAACAAAGATCCAAAGCCAACTCACCCTTAAGTCCAATTGTGATTCGAATCACACGAGCTGTGGTGGAAGAAAAGGAATCCACAAGTAAGAAACTAAGCAATGTTTTTAAAAAAGAGAAATCCACAAACTCTTACAACTGACCTCTTGGAGGAGGGATTACCGGTTTCACTGGTCTAACAGGTTTGCGACCTACAAGTAAAAACAAGTTAATTAAGAAACCAGTCAATTACGAGTCTTTTTAAAATGACTTAATACACAGCACCAAGGGTAATGTGGTCACTCTTACGGTAACAGTAGCCCCACTTCCTGTCGCGATCGTAATTAGGGGTCAAAGCGCACCAGAATTTTTTACTGTTTCTTTTTGTGCAGCTGTTGTAACGACGGCCTTTGTAGACGAACGGGAAGGAGCAGCAGTAACGGGAGGTTGTTTTCCTTCGACATTTTCCTGCCAGAAAAAGAAAAAAAAACAAGAATGAGCTGAGAGATGACGCAAGGGAACAGGGTTGGCGCAGTAGTTAGAGCTCTCGCCTCCCACCAATGCGGCCCGGGTTTGAATCCTGGATGACGTCATAAGTGGGTTGAAATATATTGGTTATCGACCCTGCTCTGAGGGTTTTTCTCCGGGTACTCTGGTTTTCCTCCCTCAGCCAAAAAAAAAAAAAAAGAGCTTACAGCTTATTCGAGCTGGCTTTTGGCTGTGCTCCATTGTCATACATGGAAGTATAGCTGCTGCAAGAGAAAACTTGCATATGGAATGTAAATTTAAATATAGCATATCTTCACAAACCGGATATACTGTAGACATCATTAGCCCATGGGCCTCCTTTGCCGTTCCTACATCGCCTTGACGGTCCGTACTTTCCGTATGTCACATGAGCTCTGGGTCCAGTAGCACACCACCCCTGATGCTGCACGGAGAAGGCTTTATAACCGTACCTTGCCGCTACCAAAGCGCATTTTTGAATGGCGTCTTTTCTTCGCCGGTAGAAGTCCGAAGGAGCATATCTCTTCCATCCATTTGTGGGATGGCGCGCCGACCAGTGTCTTTGAAGCAACCAAGAGACCGAACTGCAAACGTAAAGTTAGTTAGTTAATAATTGGGGATTACATAATAACAAAATCAATGCGTGCGCTCTGATTGGTCAATCAGCTATGGTTCATTGTTCCACTAAACTCAGGGAAATTTCGCGCGTCTTATGGATTATTATATAAAAGCAAATATACCACAAGTTTCTATGGTTTATAGGCTGATAAACCACTTGGGATGTTGGAAGAATACTCGAAGAATCCTTAAATCACTCGCCTGCGGCTCGTCATTTACGAATTCTTCGAGTGTTCTTCCAACATTCCGCGTGGTTTATCAGCCTATAAACCATAGAAACTTGTGGTATATTGCTTAATCCAACAACATCGTAACAACAACAACGTTTATTTGTACCGTAAAGTTAACAAATTTACAAATGTTAAGGTATACATATTAATGTTAGATATGCATACAGTAACAGGTCACCCAAAATAACTTCAAAGGTAAACTAGTTGGGAGACCACAATGCATTCGTTAAAAATATACATAACAGTCAGAAAAGAGGCATTAAGCGAAGTTAATAAAATACACACTTGGCCAGTCTTGGACAGTCTTGGACAGTCTTGTAAAAATACAATGGCATTTAATAAACATATATAATATGAAATAAGGAAATAAATAACTACGTTGGTTTGACGGGGCAGAGGCAGTGTTATATGCGCATGCGCCGCCCGAAAGGACCTGTTTTAATTTTTAGGGACTGTAAACAGCCTTCGAATGCTGCGACTGCCAGGCCACTTATATAGGTGAGATTGACAAAAATTAAACATAAGACAGACAGAACTAGAACGAGCGAGGAGAAATGGTGATATCAACAATAACATTGCTGAACACCACCTATAAAAAAACAGCATAATCGACCGCGACTCAGATAAACGCTTTAACTACAATATATAATGCTAATTGAACTGAGTGGAGTGCAATTTAGTCTGAAATCATACGCGTGATTTGAAAATCGAACGAGCGCGCAGCGCGAGTTTGATTTGAAATCACAAGTATGATTTCAGACCAAAATTGCATGACACGAAGTTCAATTACCACTTTATTACACCCACTTTGAAATCACACAGTTTTTTTTTGTCAGTATTAATATTTATCCATGAAATTTGAAAGGTTAGTATTATTTGACTTTCATTTTGAAGAGTTACAGAAAGGATGCGATTTAGAGTAAAAAAATGGTGCAATTTGGGAATAAATTGCACTGTTGAGTGCCAATCAGATTGCAAGGATCACCAGTGATTTCAAAATGGGTGTAATAAAGACTGCAATCAACGTATCACGCTGGAAAGCTGGTTTACTAGCTTAGAACACACACCAGTGAACCGCTGCCAACAACTTCCTGCACCATACAAACCACTTATTGACGAGATCAACAACAGACAAACAATAGACAAACGGACTAACTTTACAAGACACAACTACGGACATTTCACTGACAAGGGACGGATCGAAACTCACCAATCCCTGTTTACAGTCTTCACAGACAATACTAACACGCCTTAACTGACAGACGACCAATGACATCACGACTTCGTTGACCAATCAGGTCAATGGCCAGATAATGTATACCATCTACTGACGTTGCACAAATCACTCGACTCTGATAATGAATTCCACTTAGGTTGTCGAAACGTCAGTCAATGTCAACTCAAACAGTCCTTCTCAGGACCATACTCACTCGGATGATCATGCTTCGCTAAGTTATGACACTGAGTTGCATATAATACCGAGACAATCATTCCCCAACGAGAAACTCAATTATCGAAGAAACCAAACAAGACTTACTAGTAATTCCATGAGTAATTCGTATCGATGGAGCTGGAGAGAAATTGAAAAATATAATGCAGTTCAATGAAAGAGAATACACTTGCTCTCAAATAATTAGATAATCATTCTTCCAGCCCTATGAATACTTGTCTTTCAGATCTCCAAAGAAGGGACTCTCTTTTAAAAGCCTTGTGGTTTCTGGTCACAATGTAAGCTTTGTTTCATTAGATTTTATGGCGAAGATAATAAACAATGACAAACAATAAAAAGCAAATCTGCTACAGTTAAGGCAAGGAATTCAATCTATTTACAACCTAAAGCTAAAGGATTTCCTTTAGAGAGGAGTAAGAATCTTGAAGAAGTGGAAGACTTTACCGAGGTTTAGTTACGCTCCGTAATAGATGCGCGTTTCCTGCATTAACACTTACCTGAACGGCATTTCTTTTCACATTCGCTTTTGGTCCTAAAATTGTTGGCATTTCCCCGGCAGCCTCCGTAAATAAACATTTGGCATCTTGCAGTGGCTTTGTTGTAATACCACTTGCGGGATGCGGCTCGGCAAGGACCAGTGGCTCTGGGGAGTTTACAAATGGAGGGCAGAGGCACTAGGAACGAACACAACAAAACAAAAACGTTTTAATTAACCCTGGCTTTCACTATTGTCGCTGGAACTGTCTCTTATACCTCTACAAGAAGACGTAAATAACCCAGTAGGCAGTATAGTCAAGTAGTTTGTTCAAACCAGCATGAGGGAAATCAAGTGGTGTAGGAATAAGCAGAGTGTTTAGGTGGCTGAGTGCGGATCCAAGATGGCGGCCTTGCAGACCAAATGACGTTATCTCCACAATGTGTGAAATCATCACGCCACTCGCACACCTCAAAGTAAACAATCTAGGATGCGCTATCTCGTTGTAAGAGCCTTAGTTTATTTTTAAGTTCACCCCTCCCATTCTACGATAGAGAAACGAAAGAAATAAAGAAAAAAAATTGCCGTTGTTTACCCTCGGCAGTATTTATAGCACACAACGGATAGTGGGACCGAGCAAATACATGAATCAAATAATTCAAATAAACATAACAGGTTAAGAATCCCTGGCAGGAGGCAGACCAGTTGGCTATTTACAAGCGTGGCCGAGCTAGCCTCCTCAAAGAAGGCTAGGCGAAATAGGGCAAGCAATTGTCTATGAACGTTGCCCAGGCATCGTAACTAAGCAGAGACTTTAGTAACATAGGCATCAATGTTGCGCCAGCGGTTTGACTTGAATTTGAGAGAAAAACAAATTTTAACAGATTACAAACTTACCTCGCTTCCCTCGGCAATATCCCCACGGTTGTCCTCTCTTGTAGCCTGGGACGGTAGGGCACCATGGTCGTGAGCTACCACTACTGGTACACGAGCTGTATCTGCGCCCGCGATAAACAAATGGAAAGACACAGCAGTATCCTCTGAGTGATTTCTGTCGACATCTCCCTGTTGAAAAATATACAAAGCAGCGTTGGTCAGGCAATTAAAATTCTCCTGGTTTCACTGTATTCGCATCAAAACATCGTCAACCCGATCACGCAAGTTTAAAGTTTAGGCTGTTGTCTCCAATGAAAGCCACAATTTAGATCTTCTCACAAGTTGAGACGTGCGACAATTTTCATCCATTCTCTAATTGCGAGGTTCTCTATAAACTCAAAACATCATTCCTTCTCTAGACGTTTGATACTCACCTAAAATCCTATAGACGTCATTAGCCCATGGTCCTCCTTTGCCATTCCTGCATCTGTTGGATCGACCGTACTTTGCAAATGTATACTGAGCCCGCGGTCCTGATGCACACCAGCCGCCATGTTGGATTGCCATGACTGAGTAACCAAGCTTGGAAGCGACCAAAGCGCACCTCGCTCTGGCCTGACGCCGTCGCTGATAGTTCCCTCTTAAAAGAGGATATCTGCCATCCAGTGGAGGAATAGCCCGGCGAGAACTATCTTTGTAACAACCAATTCTTTGAACTGAAAAAAAAAAAAAAAAAAAAATCACAAGAGACGGTGTTTTAATTAATAACAAAAACTTTGAAAATGTTATTTGGCTAAAAACTATCCTACAAATACAAGATTTGGAATAAAATTACGACAATACATTGAGGAATTTTTCTTAAATAAAATAAAATATTACCATAATGCGCTTATTATCTACATTCAAGATCCAAAATATATTGTCTGACTCAATAAATGCCTTTATCAATGATGCATGTGTTTGAATTAGAGTTGTGAGGCCAATTCAAGACGATATCGTGCCTTGAAAACGAGTGAGACTCCGATTTATTAGGTATTTTTCCCCTTTCATTGCCATTCTGAGATGATTTGGTATCTTATCAATTTATCATAGTCTGTAAATGCTGTAATACACTATCGAATCGGCTTTTGTTCACTCGTTTAAATAATAATAATAATAATAATAATAATAATAATAATAGTAATCATGATCACGATCACGACAACGACAACAATAATGACAATGATAACGATAACGATAATGATAATAATAATGATAATGACAATGATAATTTGAACTTATAATGGGCGTTATCTATGCGATATGGATATAACAGGAAACCAAAATAAATCTTTTTTCGGTAATAACGCAAATATAAAAGCGCACACTTTTTGTTTTATCAATGACAAAGGTTTTACTTACGAGTTACCGACGTCGTTACTCGGATAGGACGGACAGCTAAGGAAAACAAAAAACAGGAAAAAACCAACAACAGCAAAATAAATACGTTATCTATACACCTTAACGCACTGAGGTAAGCTTCAAACTTCATTTGAAAAGATATCAAACTCTACGCTATCTTACGTTTTCGTCCTCCACAGTAGCCAAACAACTTGTCTTTGTCATAGCTTGGAGTAAGCGAGCACCACGGGCGCTTGGATCGAACTCTGGTGCAGCGGTTGTAGCGTTTGCCGCGGTAAATGAAGGGGAACACGCAGCAGTTCCCAGTTGAGGAACTTTTGCGACAGTAACCTGGAAAAATGAATATAAACACTTCAGAATGTATTAAAATACACAAGCTATGGAGTTTTCATTTCCCTCAATTCCCATGTCTCCTATAGAGGGTATGCAACCAGTCTCCAGAGATTCGAATGACAGTGGGTTGGCGGCCACGTTTGTGGACAATAACAAAAAAAGATAACGAGAAATCCTTTGTTCACAGTACACCAACATGGCGGTGATGACGTAACGTGCATATGCCCTATAAATGTAATAAGCCATTGCTACGCAGCGTGACAAAGCGGCTGACTAACTCAGCGCATGCGCCAGATGTATGGAAAGGTTCCAGACAACCTTGAGCAACAACTGTACAACGAGGACCTATGCGAAGAAACGCTTCCTGTTTGTTAAACATCGTGGCAAGCTGGAACTACAATTTGAGTACCGCGTCGCGTCATTGTTACGATCGATCATTTATTTTTATTTCCTCTGCCTTTTTTACCGTTTATACTTTCAAGCCTTTAGGACCCTATATCGACATGCAAATTCTCTTCACTTTCTCTATATATTTCCTTTGATAAACATGGGGAGAATTTGGTCAAAAATCAAGATTTTTGCGGAGACCAATTCTCTTGTTTTCAATATCTGTATACTTAATCCAAAAGTGACATTCCAATGAGAACTGTCACATCTGAGAGTTGAGAGGATTAAACAGGAGAAATTAAAATTAAAACGTTATAAGCCATGAAAGTACAAGTACCTTTCAATACGTAAACATCATTAGCCCAAGGTCCACCTTTTCCATTCCTACACCTGTTTGACCTTCCATATCTACCGTACGTCAAGTGCGCTCTCCTCGAAGACGCGCACCATCCCCCATGTTGGATTGCGAACATCCTCCAGCCTCGTTTCAGTGCGGCGGAAGCACATTTCTGAATAGCGTATAGTCTCCTGCGGTAAGATCCTTTTAGAAGCCGGCTTCGGCCTTCCAGGGTTGAGATGGCTCGTCGCCAAGTGTCTCGGAAGCATCCGATGCCCTTTGCTAAGTGTAGAAAGAAAAATGAGAAGACGGGTTGAGGGTTTGTTAACATTAAATGCAGAGTTTTGACGAGGAGTTGCGTGTAATACTGTTGATTTTCTTTCGTTTAGAATGAGCTCGAACAATCCAAAAAAATTGACGCATGTTGGTTTCAGTGTAGTTGCTATGATGTGGCAGGGTCTCATAAGAGGCTACGCCAAGTAGCGAATTAAGAACGTTACGTAATGTGGGGCCTGGAGAAAAAATGTCCCACAACAAAATCATTCTCAGGCACTTTTCCAAAGATCATCAATCATTATTACTGAAATGACCAACAACAAGCGTCGGTACACAATGCGGTAGTTGCAAACTTGCATTTACTTGCGTGAGTCGTCGGGCTAAAAGGTAAAATGATAAATCAAGGGCGTTTGGGATAACATTCATAGATCACTGGCGACTCACCCACGACTCCAACTGTTATTCGCACTGTTCGTCCTACAAGGGTGAAAAAAAAAAAAAAAAAAAAGAATTACGGACAGTTAAGGCACTAACGAACGATATAATTTAATATCTTATGAATGGAAGACCCCGCAGTGAAGTGCGCAACTCAAGCAGGTAGCAATGATATGAAAAATCAACCTCATGTTCGAAGATATGACATTAGATGCTCAAACTACTTGATTCCTCATGCCACTAGTGGGGAAGTGTATGAAATTATCTGATGACCACTTCCACGATTTACACTAACGTTGCTACATATACTACTTCACTAGACTTATTTATTTTTGCAATTTGACATGGGTGCGGTTCCCCTGGATCCGTCACTGGTAACACGTATAACAACAGAAAGTAAGCAGTACGACTGAAGTACCCTATAGGAAGAAGTATAACCGTTACGCTTTGTCCGGGTTTCTGGAGTTTGTTCTCTATTTTCTGTGTCAACGACCATGACGCCCAAAACAGACTTTCTCGACAAAAAAGCTTCCCTCCTCCCTGCGTTGATGATGTGATACATACGGGTTATTGACCAAACGCGAGGTGTGTTTATGGACCGAGACGAAGTCGAGGTCCATAAACACGCAAAAAAAGAACGAGGCCAATATCCCCCCATCTTAACCTCACGCTTGGAGGAGGATTTATTATATGACTTAAAGGATGCTATTAAAAGTCAGTAAAACGCTGGACGAACGGCCTATCCCGAGCGGTAAAGATGGCTCCACCTTGACCTCGTGGGTAGCTAATCACAGCAGGAGAATTGACCGCTTGAAAGAGCCAGTCATATCATAAAGGTAGATACTAACCTTTTGGTTTAACCACTGGTTTGATAGGCCTGCATGGACGTCGACCTATAGAAGACCATAACACGTGTTATTATTTTGTGCTTTCTATGATCTTCAACTAGTTTGGCTGTAATTTCATTGTATTTTTTACATTGTTGAATAGGCTAGCGTGATAAAACAAAGTTCTTATCTTATCTATCTTATCTTATCCCCTCTACGGAGGGTAGGGGAGTGGGTAGGCGAGGGGGACGGGGGGGAGGGGGCTATCTTGTACCCAAGCATGAGTGGTGACTGGTTGCAAGGAACCAAAAGTGGTTGTTATTTGTCCTTCGAAGTTGCACTTTTGCTTCGGCTTCTGTAGAAGGCAGCAACTAAGAATATTATCAGCTTGCCTGAACATGACGCGACGTAATAATCGATCAGTAAGCGTACTTAAGGATGCACACGAGCAATTTGCATATGGCCCAGAAGGAGTTATACACGTTGGTGGACAAAGAAAGGCATTTAAAAAATATATAAAAAATAGAAAAAAAATTGTCTTGTCCAAGGAATCGAATGGTACAATGCAATAGATCAGAGTAGTCTAGAAGGAGTGACCCAACATACCTGCACAGTACCCTAACATTCCCGCAGAGGAAACCTGACATACGTACACAGTACACCTAACATAACCGCACATTACTCCTAACATACCTGCACAGTAACCCCATTTTCTGTCTCGATCGTAGTTCGGCGTCAAGGAGCACCATGGTCGCTTGCTGTTTTTCCTTGTGCAGCCGTTGTATCTTCTTCTTCTGTAGATGAAGCTAAACGCACAACAATAACACGATGTTGTACGCTTTCTACAAGTGCCTGTTAAACGAAACAGATCAGTATCACTAAGTAAAATGAAACTTGGATTAAATTTTACCTTCTTTTCTTTTCGATTATCAAATCAGTTCCTACAAATCCAGCTCATGTGCGAATCCTCTTCGCCTGATCCAAACGAGACAACTTTAATTAAACACATCACGAGCGAGAAGGTTTGCATTCATATCGAAAAAAAGAGACACAAAAAAGTAGAGGAAGAAGCACAGAAAAACGGTACCTACCGGAAATCGTGTAGACGTCATTAGCCCACGGACCTCCCTTGCCGTTCCTACACCGATTTGATCGTCCATACTTCCAGTACGTCAAGTGAGCTCTGGGGCCAGTAGCACACCATCCCTGATGCTGTACAGCGAAGGCTTTGAAGCCATACCTCAGAGCAAATAACGCGCATTTGCTGATTGCGTCAAATCTCCGTCGATAGTATCCTGTCAGCAAAGGTGCCCGACCGTCCACACCTGGGATGGCCCGTCGACCCGTGTCTTTGAAGCAACCTTTCCTTCTGACTGTTGGAAGTAAGGAGAGAAAAGCGACTTAATTGTTATATCCAAGGTGTCAAGATAGATGATAACGATAACGATAACGATGACGACGACGACAACGACAACGACAACGACAGCGACAACGATAACGATAGCGACGACAACGACAACGACAACGACGATAGCGACAACGACAACGACAACGACAATGATAACGACAACGACAACGACAACGATAACGATAACGATAACGACAACGGCAACGATAACGATAACGACAACGATAACGACAACGACAACGATAACGATAACGACAACGATAACGATAACGACAACGATAACGACAACGATAACGACAACGACGACGATAACGACAACGACAACGACAACGATAACGACAACGATAACGACAACGATAACGACAACGATAACGACAACGATAACGATAACGACATCGATAACGACAACGATAACGATAACGACACCGATAACGACAACGATAACGACAACGATAACGAAAACGATAACGACAACGATAACGATAACGATAACGATAACGATAACGACAACGATAACGACAACGACAACGACAACGACAACGATAACGATAACGACAACGACAGCGATAACGACAACGATAACGACAACGATAACGATAACGACAACGATGACTTTATTAAAGGGTTTACTAAGCTCAGGGTAGAACCGGCTACTAATTGAAGACAATTAACATAAAACTGGGCAGCTATTGACAGTTGTGCAATTCTAATGTCTACCTATATTAAAAACAGCAAAACCAAATAACAGCAAAACTGAGAAAACAATAGGTCACCAGATGAGAATTACACTGGAGTAAAATTGCTATGATGTAAAGCAAAGTAAACAGCTGATGGCGCCATAATCTATCAGTGAGAAAAAAGCAGTCTTTAAAAAGTGCTAAGACAGGGAAGTTTTCTTAAATCCGCGGCCAATTTGTTATTTTTTTTTACCTCTTCAACTGCCCTGTGTTCCACCAGAAAAACTCAAACTCGTATTCCACAAAATTAAGAATTCTCTTCAGTACCTTTCATTTTGTTATCAATCTTCTTGGAAAGCGTTAGAATTAATACCACAGGAAAAAAAGCTTCTGAGTAGTTTTTATTTGAAAGATCTCAGGAAGGCTTACCCTTTACCATGAAACCCAGAAACAAAGAGTACTTGGCAGAGAAAAACAACATTATTTCAGGGAACGTTTGTTAACGAGCTGTTATGGCGAAAGGACACCCTCAGGGTACGCGGATCTTCAATAAAAGCATTTTGACGTTAAAAGCAGGTGTTGATGTCCAGCAAAAACATTGACTTACTGATAACTCCAGTGGTAACTTTGATTGGTGGAGCTGTAAAGAAAAATAAAATGATTTCATTCGATCAACCTCAGAATCTCAAAATTTATTCAAGTGACGTAACACTACTGAAGTAAACGTTAAGAACAGTTCATTATTAAAGTTGAAATCACTGACAGTTTTTCTGTCAGCTTAAAAAAAAGGAAAAGGAAAGTCGAAAGCATTTGATAATATCTCTTATAATAGCTTGCAATATGCCTAGATTTATTTACAAGTCCTGCTGATACTTTTGCAGCTGATAATTAATCGTCAACCTCGGGACCGCTCCGCAGTGAAGAAAGATCTACAAGTAAAGTTTCAACTTGGAGGGCCAAATGTAATTTTACTATGTAAACTACAATGACCGCATCAAAGACGTCACTGACTTCGTTTTCCTCCCCTGCACCACCCCCACAGTCGGTTTCGTCTGTAGTCAGGAGTGGTATAGCACCAAGTCCTTCCACTGCGATGCCTGGCACATCCCATGTACCTGCGCCTGCGATACGTGAACGGCACACAGCATTCTCCAGCGGTTGTACGAAATCTGCAAGTTCCTAAGGTGGAGAAGGTATAAAAAGCTAAGGGACAGCACTGGAAATCGAGGCAGCATTTACGCTGTGCCAGTTTTGATCGCGGTCTAGCATATTTCTATGAAACATCATAACAACTCCAATTTCTCATCCTTTTCAGATATGGTTTTAACCCAATTTTTTCCGCAATCGCGAAACGAAAATCAACAATCCGCGGTCAAAAATTTCTAACCGAGAAACAAGAATTAAAAGGCATTTACCGGGAATTGACTTAATACTTTAATAGATATACTCCTAAAACAGTGTACACTATACTAGGATTATTGAGAATTGAGAATGGAAATATAATTTGGAGAACCTCATCTCCTGTTATGAATGTATTGTATAGCAGGGACTTAGAAATTGGCGTTTTAGTCCTGAAAATTGTGCAGTTTGTGGATGTTGAATTGAACAGAGCAGATCAATTGTTTTTAGAACATGGACAGTACAAACAATGGTTTTGATTTGTCTAGAGGATTCTGCGATTTAAAGGAGTTCGGTCACGATATTTTGGGTGATAATTAGAGACATGGTAGTGGGTGTGCGTGTACTATAATTACGCATGGACGACATGAAAACGTGGTAAGAACATTAGCCAAGCTTCTCGCCTGCCCTAGTAGCATACTTCTTTGTGCACAGTACGTTTTGACGTCATCCATGCTTCATCAGATTACATAGGCATTGCTAAAAGGAATCTATTTGTTTAACAGTTTTTGCTTAAAATATGACTTAAAACTTTATGAGCATGCCTCTTCGAACATCGTAAAAGCATGGTCTTTCTTGCTATAATTTGCCGTTTTGGCATATTTTTTCCTACTTCAGCATACATAGTCCTTTTGTACTTGGATTTGCCAAACAATTCACGCAATGCAATGCAATGCATGCTCTCTACAAAACTGCTCACTGCAACGATAAACTCCGCTTACCCGAAATCCTGTAGACGTCATTCGCCCACGGTCCTCCTTTTCCACCTCTGCATCTGTTTGATCGTCCGTACCTTGCATAGGTTCTCGGAGCCCACGGTCCTGATGCACACCAACCGCCATTTTGAAGAGAAAACACTATGTAACCTCGCTTAGCAGCCTCAAGAGCGCATTTGTGGAGAGGATATTTGCGTCTCTGGTAGTTTCCTCTAAGTAGTCGACTTCTTCCGTCCAGTTGTGGAATAGCTCTGCGAGACGTGTCTCTGAAGCAGCCAATTTTCTGGACTGAAAAGAAAAGGAACGGGAAAGTGTGAAAGTTGTGAAGGCGCCGCCACACGATCCTCGCCTGATCTCGTGCCCAGTCCTCACATATGTTTGACCGTGAGAGATCTGGCAACGAGATTTGACCTCGCCCACAAATTAGTTGCATTCTTCCTTCGTCTGGTTAACTTAATGGATTAATGGCACGACTAAACAAGTTACACAGAACGAAACCATGCTCTTGTCCATTCCATTCCACAACATTCAACGTTCATGTCAACAATCAATGTTCATGATACACACAATATGGATGATACAAAGGTTTATTGACGAGCAAAATGCGTACTCACCTGTAATTCTTGGTGTAACCTTGATGACACGTGCTGCAGAGAAAGAAAAGTAAGAGTGTTTTGTACATAACTCGAGAAAGGTTTTTCAAATCGCTAATCATACAAATCTGTCAGATCAAATAACGGATAACTTTTGACTGCTCTAAACATAAAATATTGGCGCAAGAAAAGCCGTGCGGTGTTGCTCAATACCAGTCAAAAAAAATAATCGTGGAACTCCGCTTTTAGGCTTGGCTAAATCTATATATTACTAGTTTATTATATTATAACAAAATCAATGCGCGCGCTCTGATTGGTCAATCAGCTATGGTTTAGTGTTCCAGTAAACTCATGGAAATTTCGCTCGCCTTATGGAGTATTATATAAAAGCAATATACCACAAGTTTCTATGGTTTATAGGCTGATAAACCACTTAGGATGTTGGAAGAACACTCGAAGAATCCGTAAATCACTGGCCGGTGGCTCGTGATTTACGAATTCTCGAGTGTTCTTCCAACATCCCAAGTGGTTTATCGGCCTATAAACCATAGAAACTTGTGGTCTATTGCTTAATTAATCACGGTCATTTCTTACTTCTTCGTCGTCCACAGTAGCCATACAGTTTATCTTTATCGTAACTTGCAGTAATTGCGCACCAAGGACGCCTGGATCTCACTCTGATGCACCGGTTGTATCGCCTGCCTCGGTAGACGAACGGGAACACGCAGCAGTTGCTGCGAGTGGTGCGAGTACGACAGGTTCCTGTTAACAGCAAAACAATACTTAGATCTTCCGAGGTTAAAAACTTTCAAAATTTATTTTCAACTAGTTTGAGAAACAAGTAGTATCACATGAAAGTACTGGTCAAGAGCTTTCATTTGAATGGTCACACTTAAGAATTTCCCCCAAGGATAGATGCGTAGAGCATGACAAACACAACTACAGAACAGCACTCAAAAGTTAGAATCACCTTGTCTCAACAGGCTCAAACCACCCCTTACAGGACAGACAAAAGCCTTGTAATGCGTTGCCGCATCAAACGTTTTGTTGCGGCAACGCATGTCACGCATTACAAGTTTTTATCTGACTTAAAACCTTGCAACGCTCTGCCGCAGCAAAATGAAGCGTTAACAGTTGGGCACGCGCTAATATCCGCGCTAATAATCGTTAAAGGTTGTTCAATGTAACATCACCATTACTGGGGACTAATACCTACCTCTCAGAATGTAAACACTATTGGCCCAAGGTCCTCCCTTTCCATTCCTACACCGGTTCGATTTCCCGTATCTGCCATACGTCAAATGTGCCCTTCTAGCCGATGCACACCATCCGCCATGCTGAACCGCATACACTCTATAACGTCTCTTCTCGGCTGCTAGAGCACATTTCCTTACCGCGTCCCATCGTTTGCGATAGTTTCCTTTCAGAAGACGACTTCTGCCTTCCAAGGGTGCTATAGCTCGTCGGCCGGTGTCTTTGAAGCAACCGATGTTGTAAGCTGTAATCAAGAACAAAATTGAGTAACTATTCTCCAGCGCACAAATGGGTTCGCTTTCTTTCTGCTCTAGAAGGAAACCTCCTCCTGTGTGATGCAAGCAGTTGCATACCGTGGTCCTGGACGTTGTTTTGTTCAATCGATTCTACTTTGATCACAATAACCTATAAGAGCATCATTTTTTCCCTTTTCCATCCTCTATTTATTTAGGCGCGGTTCAAACGTCTTACTTTTTATGTCTTAACGGGTCGAACTAATAACTAAGTTGGAAGACAGTAAAAATATATTTCTATTATAAAGGAAATTTACCCACAATACACCATTATGCTAATGATCAGTTCCTGGTGAATTGTGGGTAGATCCGGTCCTTTGTGGGGGCAAACGGCCATTTTAGGACGCAATTTGAAATTGCAATTTTGACAGTTTGCTCACACAAAGGACTGGATCTACCCACAATTCACCAGGAACTGATCATTAGCAAAGTGGTGTATTTGACTGCACTATTGTACAATTTCTAAACAAGAACATTATTAATAAATTATTCTTCTGAGCGTAGACAGGTTAATTTCCTTTCTGCGCCAGGGCGAAATTTACTAATACTCCTCCTGCAAGACCGAATGGGTTAGAGACCTCGGACCGGAACGTTGTTTCATCAACCGATTTCTTTTTGATCAACATGGTCTACACAACGAAAAAGATTAAAGAATGTCCTCGTTAGTCAACTAACAATTACTGCGAGCGATCAATTTAACAAGGAGTATATTTCCATAGGCTACATTCAAGGGCTTAGAGGAACCATGTAAAATGTCCAATTATAAATCCGCGTTCCTTTTTCATCACCAATATCTATCTCTCTTTCTTTTCGGAATGTAAATTAAAGGAATAAAGACCAGCTTCTTCGCATGTCGAGGAGAGCTTGATAACTGTTTACTGCATCCTTACCAATTAATCCAGTTGTAATCTTGAATACTCGAGCTGCAAATAAAATAATAATAGTTAAATATATTGAGAAATAACACACGTTATCAAATAATCACCATATAACGACACTCGTTATTTTACCGACAAACTGTGCATAATAGGCTAAACTATCTTTGCAGGCTAAAACATTTTCACAGCAATTTACAACCGTGGCGGCTTTATTAATGTTTTTCAATGTTCGACGTGTGCGCATACATTCTACCAAACAAAATACGCATTTTTGGCAAAAAGCTCACAGCTGACCTCTTGGAGGAGGGACATAAGGCCCGACAGGTCTCACTGGCTTTCGACCTACAAGGGAAAAGAAAGAATATATAAATGCTGATTTCCCGTGTGACAAACCATTCTCTTAAAAATACAAATTATCTGGCTACTTTTTGAAACTCTTACGTCGATAACAGTAGCCCCATTTCCTGTCTCTATCGTAGTTAGGTGTCAAAGCGCACCATGGCCGCTTGCTGTTTCTCCTTGTGCAGCTGTTGTATCGCTTTCCTTTGTAGATGAACGGGAACATACAGCAGTAACGTGATGTGATGCGTCTTCGGCATTTTCCTAATATGAGAGAAAGTCGGTATAAGAGAAAGAGAAGAATTGGCGCATTTGAATATAATTATATAGATATTTGTGCATAATAATAATAATAATAATAATAATAATAATAATAATAATAATAATTATTATTATTATTATTATTAAGAATCAGATGTATATGTCACGTTAACTACCATCTCTACTCCCCAAAAATTTAAACCAGGCTCGGTTTTCAGAGTAATTGTACATGTACGAGATGCAAAGAACGATTTCACGTCCTTCTGTTTTGCGTGTGAAGTAAAGAAAACAACTGTGGGTGTGCTTTTGTTCAGAACTATTTAACAGTTAGATTATGAGCTCGAGATTTCTATCGCGTGACAGCTGATGAGGGCGCAGCCCGAATCAGCTGTCACGCATAAAATTCTCGAGCTCATAATCTAATTGTTTTAGTATAAATCTTCTAGTCGTTCAAAACTAAACAAGTAGATTATCTAAATCCTCCTCCGAGACACTTCGAAAACGCGAAGTTGACAACCGCTACTCACTATCTACAACAGAATATATAGATAGAGAATAGGCATTCGTGATAGAACGCTAGTAGGTGTATACTAATTCGGAATAGAAATACCCGTTATTAGACGTTAAGCATTTTGTCACTTTTCGTCCTAATCTGTTTTCGTAATGAACGGAATAGTATTCTGTTGTCGAAATTGGTAAAATAAGCATTTTGCTCGAAAAATTTTGAAGGGAAAGCCTTGGCGAATGAGAAAAAACGCGAACGTATTGATACACAGTGACAGACCAATATATTGTGGTACCTGTCCTTGTAAAAGGGGTATTGTCACGACTATTCTTGGCATATGTTTGTTCAATTTGTGAGGAGGCACATTTGCTATTAAAGCACCGGGAGGTAGATTTGAAATGATTACCGAAAACGAACTCACCAGTTACTTGGTAGACGTCATTAGCCCAGGGACCTCCCTTGCCGTTTCTACATCGATTGGATCGTCCGTACTTCCGGTATGTCAAGTGAGCTCTGGGACCAGTAGCACACCATCCCTGATGTTGAAGCAAAAACTCGGTAACCAAACTCATACAAACCAAGGCACATTTCAAGATGGCGTCTGCTCGTCTTCGATAGTAGCCTGTCACCAACGGATTGCGACCATCCATCTGCGGGATGGCGCGGCGACCAGTGTCTTTGTAGCATCCCAGGGACTTCGCTACATGGGAGAAAAAAAAAATTCAATCAATATAATATCAATACTTGAAAAACGGCTGTGCAACTGAAACCTTGGTACTTTTTTGGATCGAGGTCATTTTGAAATGGTCGTCATCAGGAAATCTTTCCAGATGCGCAAACGTTTTAAGGAATAACAAAAACGCTAAAAATATTATTGGATTGTTCTTTTTGACTAGTTCAGTTTAGACAGGGTGTTACTGATCAGAGCAGAACGTTGAGAAAAAGAGTGGTATTGTCCCACTGCAGGGCCCATCTATAGATATGGCTTATAGGCCAAGCGTGAGGTCAAGATGGCGGGATATTGGCCAAGTTCCTTTTTGGTGTGTTTATGGACCGAGACGAAGTGGAGGTCCATAACCCCCCCCCCCCCCCAATATCCTGCCATCTTGACCGAACAAGCTTGGTCAATAAAGGATTTATTATATGACTCAAAGGACGCTATTAAAAGACAGTAAAACGCGGGACGAACGGGCTCCATCTTGACCTCGCGGGTAACCAATCACAGCAGGAGAATTGACTCATCTTGACCGCTGAAAGAGCCTGTCATATAATAAATGCCGTTATCGTTACTCTGGTACTTACCTCGAACGGACGGTGTAACGCGTATCGGTCGTGCTAGGGAAGATAATATTTTTAGTTAGTGAAGAGGACCTTGAGGTGAACGGGAGAAAAGCAAAGAGTGCTCTGTATACCACATCAATGTCAAAAACTAAATATCAGAAAATGGAAGACTTCTGGCAAGATATGGCAAAGACGAAGATTCAAACGCACTGGACTACGAGACAGATAGGAAACAGAGAAATGAACAAACAGGGAGACAAGTGTATGCAAATACAAGGTGCAATCGAGAGCAAGAAACTAGCCCTACCGTCCCCTCCCCCCACGAAAAAGGACACGAAAACAAAAGAAGCATTCTTACGTTTTCGTCCTCCTCTGCAGTATCCCCACCGTTTTCTGTCTGGAGTGATATAGCACCAGGCCTGTCCGCGTCGGTTTTTGGCGCACCTGTTGTATCGGCGCCTGCGGTACTTGAAAGGGAACACGCAGCAGTATCCTCGGGTAGTTTTGCGCTTGCATTTGCCTACAAACGGAAATATTTGAAAATTCCACGTGTTTATTGAAATGCGTGAAAGATTTAACTTTTCGCTTAGTATTTGTAAGGTAACTATACAAAGTATAAGTTTTATATGGCTTGCTACTCAATTCCTATCTCTTCGGCCTTAGTTTATATCACGTCTATTTTATTGTACTTTTTTAAATGTTGCTCAGTTGTAATTCTAGCGAATATTTATTAACATTTAGCTTCCTTGATTTTTGTATAAAACATTTTTAGTATTGCAATTTTGTACTTCTTAGTCCATTGTCACTGAAAAGCCCTCTTTAGGGAGTGTCAATAAACTTTATATTTAAATTAGATTAAGTATTTTAGCAAAAGTAAAAATAATGCTAAACCTTTATTTTCTGTAACACAACCCCACAAGTGACAGCTTTAATTTTTATCGTGTGTAAATAAAAGGTATTGTATTATATCGAGTGCAGATGCAGAGCTTCTTTAAAAAAAATAAAGAAAATGAAAAACAAACAAACAGCAAAGTCATGTTTAATAAAATCTCATGGGTTTTCACGGAACATACTACAGCAACACTCAAAAAATCTTTTTTTTCATAGATATGTTTTTGAAACGAAATTGCCTTGCCTGCAGCAAAAAGATAAGGATAAAATATATTCGCATGTAGAACGTAAGACCATCTTTCTTTCACTGAATTTGAAAACATCGGTTTTTCCTTACTTTTCCCAAACGGTAACAAAGCTGCTTTACTAGACTTGGCGAGCGAATTTTCGTTGGAAAACATTGTTGTGCAGGAATTTAAAATGAAAACAGTGATATAGGCTTGAACAAGAAAGTCAGAAGCACACAAGAATTTATTTAATTATTATTTTTTTAAGTACCTGATATTCTATAGACGTCATTAGCCCAAGGTCCTCCCTTTCCATTCCTGCATCTGTTGGATTGTCCATACTTCGCAAAAGTATATTGAGCCCGCGGTCCTGATGCACACCAGCCGCCATGTTGGACGCCGAACACAGTGTAACCACGCTTTAACACGGCGTAAGCACATTTTTGAATGGCGTATCTTCGCTTCTGGTAGTTTCCTGTCAAGAGCACACTTCTGCCGTCCAGTTGTGGAATGGCTCTCCGGGGTGTGTCTTTGAAGCAACCAATTCTTTGGACTATAGTTCCAAAATACAAAGTTAAAAAAGAACACGCACAGTATAATAAACAGTACCACAGAAAAGCACCATTGTTATGGTGACATGTTATAACTGAACCTGAGCTTAACTAATGAAGTTAAATGAAATCAGGTGGACTTACTTCTGATGAATGGTGTCATCTTTATTGGACGCACTGAGGACAAGAAGAGAATATGATTAGGAATAACTAATAATAATAATATTAATAATAATAATAATAATAATAAGAATAATAATTTAATAATCTAAGGTTATCGGAAATTGCCTGATGATCTAGGAAAACGTGACCACCAATACAACTAATGGTGTGAAAAAAATCCTCATGATAATAATAATAACAACAATAATAACACTAATTACTTAAGAGTTTGTTACTTAAACAAGCATAAGACGCATAAAACTACGGGAATCTAGCGACTCCTGCTACTCCGCCCATTCAACTGTATCGCCAGTCTCAGTTTCTTGAAATACGTTTAATTGTCAAGCAGCGTTTTTCCAACTAGCGGCCGATGTTGGAGAAAGTCGCACAAAATCCCACAAAAATATGTTTGGCCCATCAGAAGGACCTTATAAAGTTTCACGGGGAAGGAATGTTTTTCTTTTCATTTGTTTTCCTACAGGCAGCCTTTTAGTGCGCTGGCACGCGAGAACATTGTTTTTGCCCCCTTCTCCCTCTTTAGCAAGCAGCTTTTTGGTTGTTAATCTCAACCTCAATTTGCAAAGTCCTTGAAAATCTCACTTTTTCGCTTACCTGGTCGTCTACCACAGTAACCATAAAGTTTATCCGTGTCATAATTTGGAGTATTTGCACACCATGGATGCCTGGAGTTCACTCTGGTGCAGCGGTTGTAGCGTTTGCCGCGGTAAATGAACGGGAACACACAGCAGTTTCCGGTTGAGGAACGCGTTCGGCAAAAACCTGTCAAAATGTAAAAGAATAACAACAAGGTAAGGCAATAGGGAACTTTTTAACGTAAGTTTGTTTACTTAGGGGAGCAGGGAAGGCGCAGTGGTGAGAACACGCGCCTCCCACCAATGTGGCCTCTGGGTTCGATTTCCGGAACTCGGCGTCATATGTGGGTTCAGTTTGTTGTTGGTTCTCGTCCCTGACGTGTGTTTCTCAAAACTCCGGAAAAAATTTCCGGCCCGAGAAATAATTCTCAAGTCGGTTTTCGATTGGTCGATTGGTACTAGCTTTTTGGGCAAACTAGCCTATTGTGTTTCTCAATTTTATAGCCTGTTTTCTTAAAATATTGTGTTAAAAAAAATCGAATTTCTGGTAATGAATATAACGCACGTCAAATACTGTTTCCGGTCCCGAAAAGTTTGCGGGAGTTTTGAGAAGCGCCCGCCTAATGCGAGAGGTTTTTCTTCGGGTATTCCGGTTCCCCCCTATCCTCAAAAACCAATACTTCCAAATTCCAATGTCATCTGCATAGTGTCTTCAAGTAGTGCAGTGCGTGCTTAATACATTGACACTCAAATAAAGTGATTTGTGATTAACATCTCAAGAAGGCCTGTCACAGCATATTTTTAAGGCAACAATAACAAATAAGTCAAATCAAATGATGAATCAGATCCTCGCAGTTGTGATTCATTTCATATATCATTCACACTCAATAACAAATAAGCTTAGTAGATCTAATAAGCTTTTGTTGTGAGCCAGTTTTAAATTCGTGTGTTAACCAATTGTACGTGTGGAGATCCCGTTCAGTAGACCCCTTTTTGACGAGCCAGTCATGTTTATAATGGTAATTGAACTGAGTGGTGTGCAATTTGGTCTGAAATCACACGCGTGATTTCAAAATTGAACGAGCGAGCAGCGCGCGAGTACGATTTGAAATCACAAGCGTGATAACAGACCAAAATTGTACGAAACGAAGTTCAATTACCACTTTATTAATCACAAAGTTTTTGTCAACATTAATATTTAAATATTAATATTAATTATGTCAATATTAATACTTATTTATTTATTTATTATTTATCGGCTTCAGGATAAATGGTTGATTAGTATTATTTCATTTTCAGTTTGATCCGTTAAGAAAGGATACGATTTACAGCAGCAAAATGGTGCGATTCGTGAGTAAATGGAACTGTTGAGAGCCAATCAGATTTCAAACATTATAAGTGATTTCAAAATGGGTGTAATATAGATGTCAATGGTTCGTATAAAAAAGCCCACTAGTTTACGTAGCCTATACTCACCTGTCAGGACATAAACGTCATTAGCCCAAGGCCCTCCCTTTCCATTCCTACACTTGTCTGATTTCCCGTATCTGCGATATGTCAGGTGAGCTCTTCGTGCGGACGCACACCATCCCCCATGTTGCAATGCGAACACTCTATAGCCTCGTCTCTGTGCAGCCACGGCACATTTGTGAAGAGCGTACCGTCTTCTTCGATAAGATCCTCTTAAGAGACGACTTCTGCCTTCCAAAGGTGATATTGCTCGTCGGGCAGTGTCTCTATAGCAACCGATGCTGTATGCTGTGATAGAAACCACGGCCAGAAAGTTGACAAATGCTAAGTTTGCCTAACATCGACTCAGCTTGTTCTCGGGGGTTGGCTAAATGACTCTAGGTTGTATTCTCCAAATGACAGCTACTCATAGTAATTCTATTTGCTTCTGCTTTATGACATTTCAATACGGCAGTGAACATTGATAAGCACATGAAAGCACAGTCCATCAACATCAAGACAATTTGAGAAAGGAGACTGTGAAATAAAACACTTGAATTTCTTGCTTCAAACAAATGGCATTTACAGCTGGAAGAAAACAGGCGGCCTTAAAGTTATATCTGCATTATAACTTGCATTTAGAACTTTCTTCTGATTGGATTTTACTTCCCTGTTCATTATTCAAATCAAATTAAGTTTCGATATACAATTGAGGATACCAATGAGCAAAGCCGATGGACTGCTGTTTCTAAGGCATCATCGCATCATTATCAAACCAAAACTATAGGTCAACAGAACTATAGTATAGATTCTCAAAACTGGCTTCATAAGAGGTTTAACGTAACGCAGCTAAAACGAGTTTCGGAAACTTTGTAAACGGTCTATTGATGGGTATGCCGCAAAGTAAACAATACTTACCTTTCAAATACTTGGTAATTCTTATGACTTTTGCTGCAAAAGATCACCAAGAATATGAAATTTGACTGGGAGTTTTACTTATTCCTTAATCATCCATCAAACAGCATTCTACTTTTCCGATAGATAAATCGACACACGAATCGCAACGGTACCTTGGATCCTCAGGAAAAAAAAACTCACGCACACAATTATGCTGTTCCAAAAGAAATGTTATACCCAATGAATAATTTTATGCTCTGAGACTGAAAAAAAAAAATTCTTGACAAAGAGTTGTCATACCGTTTGGAGGTCGCACTATGGGTGGTACAGGCCTCACTGGATGTCGTCCTTAAGAAGAGAAAAAGTTTGCAGAAAACAATAGTTAGAAGCAATAGTTCAAAGTTCATAGTGCAGTTGATAAAGCCCCTACACGCACTTTAGCAACAGCGCTAATAAGCATACTAGCTGTCAGACAACTCGAATTGTGACTTGAGGCCCGAATAAAGGCCCAGTAAAACCGTCAAAAAGGTGAAATAGCAGTCAAATAACAACACTTTTCGTTAAGAGATGAAAAGACTCAAGAAAACCGAAAGAAAATGAAGACCTGCTTCCTATGTGTAAATCAGGGGCCCTCGTAGTGTAAATTGAATTCCCCAATCCAGAAACGACGAGTAGCCTTGTACGGGTGAAGGAAAATGGCGACTTGTAAATTATATCATTCCTAAGTCTTAGCTTTACTATAAACTGTAACTGAATTATGTTTTTTTTTCCACCACTTCCGCCAACCTTTCATCCGAAAGGCTTTTTATGTGTATCTTGCCGCTCAAACGAAATACAATCAGCTCAATTTATATAATCAGGTAGTAACGTACTAGCACAGTTGCCCCATTTCCTGTCTCGGTCATAGTTGGGCGTCATCGCACACCATGGACGATTATGGTTTCTTCTTGTACAACTGTTGTAACGGCGGCCTTTGTAAATGAACGGGAAAGAGCAGCAGTAGTGTGAAGTCGTTCTCCTGCGGCAAGTTCCTGTAAGTCAAAGAATTATATCAAAAGGTAATATAGGCGTTATTAAGATTTATAATATAGCTCGCGTAGCTCTTCATTGAAATTGAGCGTGCCTCGTGAGAAGCACGTAGATGGCGCTGTTTTTTATTTTACGCGCGTGAAGCTCCAACATCATTACAAATCTGGTATTTTTCCCAATCCCGAAGCACCAATTATTAGTTATTATTATTAATTATCATGCAATTAAAACTAATTAACTCTGTTAAAAGACCAATAAAATACGAAGTCTAACGAATAAGATACTGAAAGTGAACGTACCAATTACTTGGTAGACGTCATTAGCCCAGGGACCTCCCTTGCCGTTCCTACATCGATTGGATCGTCCGTATTTAGAGTAAGTCAAGTGAGCTCTGGGACCAGTAGCACACCATCCCTGATGTTGAACAGCGAAGACTCGGTAACCAAACCTCATACAAACCAAGGCACACTTCAAGATTGCGTCTGCTCGTCTTCGATAGTAGCCTGTCACCAATGGATTGCGACCATCCATCTGTGGGATGGCGCGGCGACCAGTGTCTTTGTAACATCCCAGGGACTTGACTAAGTTAGAGGAAACAAGTTAGAGGAAACAGGTACATCAGTATAGCATCAAATGTCACTTGGAGGAAACTACTGTAATGAAATGTAAGTTTAGGGCTAGGATTTCAAATAACGGCTATGGTCTCCAAATTTACCCTGTAGTATTCTTGAATTCCTATATTTATAGTTTTCTAAAGAAAGAGTCTTGAATGCTTCAGTTTAGCAAGCCTTATATAATTACAAACGTTTGCATTTCTCGCCATTTTGCCCTGATTCACCCTCATGCGCTCAAGAGCGTAAATCTGTCTATACAAAGGTCATTGTTGTCATCTTAGGCATGGTAAGTGTAAATCCCTCTTTTTTTTATTGGTTCATTGAAGAAACTTTCATTGCAGTAGAGTGAAAAGTGCGGGTCAGAATGGCCACAGTAACCAGCGACTTACTTCTTGCTCCCGGTGTAACTGGTATGGGTCTAGCTGCAGAATTAAAGTGACAAAAATATATCAGAGCACAATTTAAAACTTGTTTGAACATCTGGAAATGGAAACAACAATAATATGGAATGCTGCTGGTAAAACGACTGAAAACATCTCAGAAAAAAGGGAAAGAAAATACGATCTTACGTTTCCGGCCTCCCCTGCAGTAACCCCACAGTTTGTTTCTTCTGAAGTTAGGAGTAATCGCGCACCATCTTTGTCCGCGTCGAGTTCTTGCGCAGCCTCTGTAGCGGCGTCTACGATATGTGAACGGAAAGCAACAGTATCCTTTCGTTGTGCGTTTTCTACAAGTTCCTGATGAAAGAAATTCAATCATGGACATGAAGACGAGTTTTCCAACACACTCAAAAACACGCACGAGCATACACAGCAAGCGAACTTCACGCATGAACACACGCTCGCAAACATACTTAAAGGTAAATTTTGAACGTATGGCTATTTGCTAACGTAGTTTTTAATGGCCAGGTCGATCGAGCGACGGGGAACAGTTTTTCATATTGTAATTAGTTTTATTTGCATGCGACCGAAAACTCATTTTCATAACAAAGAGTGTGCACTAAGCCTTGCTTTGCTAAAGATGCCCAAAGCAACTTGGAAATGGCCTACAACTATAAATTACTCCTAACTTTGCTTTATTTGTAGCACACTGACAAAGAACACCCAGCTGAGAAGCTTTCGCTGTTTAGGCTACTTCACAGTCTAAGCTGTCTGCCAACGTCTCCAATTCTGGTTTCTCCGCCTTCCCCTCTTAACTTCCTTAAAACTAGGTTCGTTTAGTGTTGCATTGCAGCCTAATTCCAGTGTAAAAAAAATAAGAATTTCCATTTGAAACATACCTGAAATCCTGTAGACGTCATTAGCCCACGGTCCTCCTTTGCCATTCTTACATCTGTTTGATCGTCCGTACTTCGCATAGGTATATTGAGCCCGCGGTCCTGACGCACACCAGCCGCCATGTTGGATTCCCATAAAGCGGTACCCACGTTTTATGGCTTCCGACGCGCACTTTCCAATAGCATTGGCACGCCGTTGGTAGTTTCCTCGCAAGAGTGGGCTTGTTCCGTCCATTTGTGGAATAGCTCGGCGAGATGTGTCCCGGAAGCAACCGATCCTTTGTACTAAAAGCACATTTAATTTAAATATTTGTTAATGCGGAATGGTTATGGTTTATTTTTTGGCTAGGCATCTTATGAGGTGCGACGCATTCTCCGCAGTAATGTTTTGAAACAATACCAAGTAATCTAACACTCTACTGAAATATCTAGGACTAACCAAATTATGTTCGAGGTACTGCACAAGTGCAATGCCTTATTAAAAACTTCAAGATCAGCTTTTTATCGCAGCAAAGGTAAATAAAATTATCAACAAAAAAATTCAAATCAAATCGTGAGGAGTGGTTGCCCAATCTCCCGAACGGGGGGCTCATGTATTAAACGTTCGAGCATAAAACAATAAGGCTGTCAGAATAAAACACCTCAATAAATTGTCAACGGGACAGAAAATGTTCTGTTTAAGGGAAGGAACAAAGGTTACACCCGCAAAGGTTCCAAAAAGAAGTGCTTACATGTTATTGTTGGTGTTAGCCTGATTTTACGACCTGTTGGAAGAAAAATAATTGAAAGGAATGTGGTTAATCCCAGACTGTTTACTTAAGGACAACTGGAGTTATTGCTGTGTATCCTAAACTAACCTTAAAGAAAGGGCGACAGAAAATAGTTTAACGAAATGTTGCATGTGTTGTCCCATATTTTTGAGCGAGGTGAAAAATTAAAAGTGAAATACTGCAAAATTTGTTTGAATTAATATTTCATGGTACGTCTCATACCGCCGCCTGGACAATAGCTCCACTTTTTGTCTTGATCGTAGCTGGGTGTCAAGGAGCACCAAGCTCGTTTGCTGTTCTTTCTTGTACAGCCGTGATACCGACGACGTTGATAGACGAAAGGGAACACACAGCAGTGGCCTTTTGATGCTCGTACACGACATGATCCTGGGAAAGAATGTAACAATCAGTTACTTCCCGGTCAAGTCATAATAAAACAAGAACTAGTAATGTTCAAAGTTGGTATCATCACTATTAAATGTGATGCTTTATTCGTTTCGAACAGTTTTCTTGCAAAGACTTCACGTGGATCTAAAGCCGCATGTGTAAACGCAAGGCTATTTTACAGAGACTTACCGGATATTTGATTTCGAATAGGGAAGTGCGCACGCAACCCAGAGTCTGCCATGTCAAAGTTCCCGCCACGAGCATGCAACTTTCAGATGCCTTCGCATATGTTACTCTCAAGACTAGAAATACAAAATCTCTTTGAAACCACATAGAAAATTGTGGTTCCATAACGTCCTTTGCCACATTCACGTCTGGAGGTTATTTTCTTCTTTCATCTCCATAATAAAAACAAATATTGCGCTTCACTTGAAGGAAAGCAGGAATCAGCGGCAATTGTAAGGTTATGTAAAACCTTAGAGCGGTTTTCAATTGAGTATCGAAAGTAATCCTGGTTTTCCTTTGGTTTTGCATTGCTTCGCTCTGTGATTGGCCAGCAAAACTCGCGCCACTTTCTCAACCAATGAGAAGCAAAAACAAAACCAATCGTGACTTGCACGCGCGTATTTTCCCGCGCTTTGCGTCGGCTACGCGTAATTACTTCAAATTCTGATTGGTTCGTTGCACTGTTTCGGTCTGTTGTGATTGGCTGGAGTAATTGCTTTGGTTTTGGTTTTACGACACTCAATTGAAAACCGCTCTAAAATAGACAATTAAACCTACCTCTTAGAACATATACATCATTAGCCCAAGGCCCTCCTTTGCCATTTCGACACCTTTTTGATCTTCCATATCTAGCGTATGTTCGATGGCCATTACGCGACGCCGCACACCAACCCCCATGCTGTATTGCGAACAGTCGGTAGCCTCGTTTGTAAGTAGCCTGGGCACATTTCTGAATGGCGTACCTTCTGCTGCGGTAGCTTCCAGTGAGAAGGAAACTTCTGCCTTCCAATGTCGCGACTGCTCGCCGGCCAGTGTCTTTGAAGCAACCAATACCGTACGCTTGTCGAAAAGAAACAAGATTACTAATAAGTTTACAATAAGTTCACGTAAGAACAAGTTAGTTGTCACTGACTCTTTTCCTTCTTCTCTTCATCCCTTTATGACCAAACATCAAGACACATATTCTCTTTACTCTTCACCATATATTTCGTGCGGTAGTAGTTGGGAGAAGTTATGCAAACATCAAGGTATTCTATCTCCTTTGTTCTTATAGCCTACGGGCGTCCACAAGCAGTCATATTGTTGGGAGAAATCTGAACTTGGTTACTGCTGGGGCTCTTCGCCTCAATGTTTCTTTAGTATTTTCGGATTGAAGAAATCTTGCGTTTCAGAAAAATGCACCTGATACCGGAATAACGACAGACATGCTCCATGTAACGAAAACTTGCGTTATTACGGAAAAATTAACAGCTTCGAACACATTGCAATTATTTCTTATTGCATATTTCTAGTTAACCCTGTACATTTCTGTTGTATTAAATACTGATTGCTGTTATTAACGTGAAAGAATATGAGCCCCGGCATCGAAATAGTCAGGGAATGTTAGAGAGACACCTTTATTTAAAAGCAAAATAAATAGTTAAGACCTCAGGGTAGTCCATTCAGGGAGCTTACAAAGCATCTCTGCTATCAACAGGAGCCCTGAGGTCATTACCTAACATAGAATACACAATAAAAGCAGGTATAAAAAAAAAGACATAAAATATTAAGAGCCTCTAAATTTATGTACATTTAAAGTGATTAACGAAAATAATTTCATCATTTATCTTATGGACTTAAATTTGAATTATAAACATTGCACTAAATCAGTTTTATTCTGACCTTTAAATCCAGTGCTGATTGGTACCACTCGACCTGAAAAAGGGGTGAGAAAAAGGTAAGTAACGTAATAAAAACACTGGAGTATGGCAGGGAATAGAGAACGCTCTGTGACAAACTAAGCAAAATCTGACGTCCTTCCCACACTACCCGACTCCTTGATGCGAACATATATATATATATATATATATATATATATATATATATATATATATATATATATAGCACTTTATCAGTACCACAACTGCACTGATACCAGTAAATGCCCATTAAGACTGATAAAAAAAAAATTGAAAGCTCACCTCGTCTACAAGGTACCACAGGGCGAGGCGGCCTCACAGGTCTGCGCGCTGAGGAAAACACATAAGGAGGGTAAATCTATTTTACGGTGAATAATTACATATCTTATCAGATGTTTTGGCGTGTAGTATCGCGGAATATTTTTACGAGTTATGACTCGCACGTACAAAGAATTTACAGAAAGGAAAACTTTTTTCGGGAAAGTGTGACAGGTTTTGCGTGACTCGCGCGCTTGTCTATAAATATCCAAATGTACAATATCGATAACGCGGATTATCATTCGATACTTTTTCCCTTCCTTTTCATTGGCCCAGAGCCTACCACGTCACCTACAAATAACTGCCTACAAATAATGGTCTAATCGTGCGCAGGACCGTCCAATTGTGATTTTGCTGCAAATAATATTCTGCTCATGCGTAGTTGTGTCCAGGTGGCCATGCTCTTCAAATTCAGTGAAAATGGCAGATTATTTCATGCTTCCCGAAAATAATAATGAAAAATAAGCTCGGTGATCGAATGATAAAACTATTATTGAACTCGATTTTCGCAAAATATCGTGATTTGCCAGTGTCTCGCAGACCAATTATTTGCCTCAGCCTTCGGCTTCGGCAAATAATTGAACTTGCTCGCCACTGACAAATCACAATATTTTGCTCAACCTCGTCCAATAATTGTTTAATATTTGGACTCGTCTCGTGCGTTTTCTGTACAGTAACTAACAGAGTTGGACAATAAAGCCAGATATTTGGAAATACGCACTTACGCACAGGTTATCATTATCATTGTCGATATCATTTTCGTTGCCATTATTTTCCAACACTGGCAGCAAGATAGCTCAGACAAGGTTAAGAATGGCTTGTGACAAAACCAAATAAAGGAATCACTATGAAAAAGGGCAACGAACTTAAACGTCACAACGATCAGAACCAATTAGAACTCGAAGCAAATCTAAATAAACAGAATCCAGCGCAGGAAAGACGCGAGCGATTCACCATTGGTTTAAATTGGCTAAAATAGCCCCGCTAAATTCTCGCTAAAGGATTTTTATGTGTAATTTTCTGCTCAACTTGGATGCAATTAACTAAATGTTTATTATGAAGAGGTAACGTACTAGCACAGTTGCCCCATTTCCTGTCGCGGTCATAGTTGGGTGTCATGGCACACCAAGGGCGATTATGGTTTCTTCTTGTACAACTGTTGTAACGGCGGCCTTTGTAGATGAACGGGAATGAGCAGCAGTAACGCGAAGTTGTGCGCCTACGACAAGTGCCTGTAGCGAAGAAAAGTTTCCTTTAGTAATGGAAAACAAAAGCAAAAAAATCATATTCGGACGAAAGAAGGACTTTATTTGGATCAAAGGATACCGCTGAAGTCTGCTATGGCGGAAGGTCTGATGAAGTCGCTCCCACTTCTCTGGGCTCAAGCGATCATTGGTATAATACCATTTGTAGCATAAGCTGCGAGCTGTTTCCCCGTTTAACGCAAACAGAAGCGTGTGGTTGTCTTAGTTGTGGCCATTTTGGTCGTCGATATGAGATACACTTTCACAAGTGTGGTTTGAAAGAGGTCCCGCATTATGCGAGGTCTTAGTAATAAAGACTATTAGCAAATAAGTGAATAACCCACAAATGTTGTGAGTGAAAAAGCGGTTACTAATTAAGCAAACAGTGCGAGGGCTGTCCGAAGTCAAAAGCAAGTTCCAACTCAGTTATTTCCCAACACTTACCCAACACTACGTAGACGTCATTAGCCCACGGGCCTCCCTTGCCATTCCTACACTTATTGGACCGTCCGTACTTCCGGAAGGTCACGTGAGCTCTCGGACCAGTAGCACACCATCCCTGATGTTGCACAGCGAAGACTCGGTAACCAAACTTCATACAAACCAAGGCACATTTCAAGATGGCGTCTGCTCTTCTTCTATAGTAACCAGTCACCAACGTATTGCGACCATCCATTTGCGGGATAGCGCGGCGTCCCGTGTCCCGGAAACAGCCAAGGGACTTGACTGAAGGAGAACAAAAGAAAGTTAAATGAGATTTCAATATTCAGCATTACAAGCAAAGAACAACAAAACCATGTTAGGGTTCAATTTTATTCTTGGTTAATTTTTTTCTCCCTTTGTTTTAAAGTAATTATCCTATATTAGAGTGCTTTTCAATTGAGTGTCGTAAAACCAAACCCAAAACCAAAGCAATTACTCCAGCCAATCACAACAGACTAAAACAGTGCAATGAGCCAATCAGAATACGAAGCAATTACATGTAGCCGGCGCAAAGCGCGGGAAAATACGCGCGTGCAAGTTGCAATTGGTTTTGGTTTTGCTTCTCATTGGTTGAGAAAGCGGCGCGAGTTTTCTGGCCAATCACAGAGCGAAGCAATGCAAAACCAAAGCAAAACCTTAATTACTTTCGACACTCGATTGAAAACCGCTCTACCATACAATATATACCATACCCATAAACAAATGGAGAAAAATAATTAAACCGAGGATATTTAATTCAACCACAACATCTACACTATGTAAAAACGGCTTCAATAATATTTAGTTCAATACAATAACAGAAAGGTTTCGTGAGATCTTCGTTATGTAATGAAGTTGAATTGAGTGAGGAAGAGTTCGAAAGGAAGTGAGGGGGTGGGGGTGGGGTTAGGGGGACCAGAATAGAAGGAGTGGGAAGTACAGGAAGGCGGAAGGCGAAAACGGGGAGAAATGGAAATTATTTCAACATCGCATAAAAGTTTCCAATCAAGAAGACAAAAATTGACAGGGCGCATAGTGCAAAGCCCGGTGCGGGGGGGGGGGGGCACAGGAAAGAGGGAACGTAAGACTCCCTGTTTCCCCTTGTGTTGTATCACTAGCCTTATTGTGAGCACATTTTCTTACGTGAACGTTTTCAAAGAAGTTACTCTGAATAATGAACGAGAAGATGACAGTAATATGCTACGTTAAATGAAAGAAATGGCTTCTTACTAGTTGCTCCAGAAATTCTGATCGGTGCAGCTGCAGAGAAGAACAAAATACAAAGCTTTAATAATTTCACAAAAACTTGTACACTCACTGTAACACTCACGATAACAGCAAAAAACAAGAGAATATTAGCAGAGGCCATTTAAGCATTTCTCGATGTCTCTCCAACGAGACACGAGTCTCTGAACGCAGATTTGACTTTCACTCATTCAGGAAAATATGCCTAGCTCTTTTACTACTGCGATGATAGATCGTCAAAAAAATCTCACATGGGTAAAGCTGAAACAACGTCCGCGCTTAAAACCTGGAGAATCCCGCGGGATCAACAGTTTAAGGTTAAAACAGAAAAACAAAATTCCTCAATAGACTCACTTGACGTTACGTTACGGCGGCCATATTTGAGGAGAAAACAAAGAATTCGCCGCTTTTACATCTCCCATAATACACTTTGTTTGCCTCCCACAATTTTGCATTAGCATTGTTTTCGATTTCTCTCGGGACGATTGCAAGTCCCAAGAGAAATTGAAAACAATGGTTATGCAAATTTTTTTTTTGGGGGGGGGAGGGAGGGGCGAACAAAGTGTATTATGGGAAATGTGGAAGTGGCGAATGGCAGCCATGTTGAAGGAGAAAACGATTCTTTTGGGAATTGAACTCTATTTTTATGCAAATTCAGTACACTAATTTGGCTGCTGGTGACGTGAGTGAACACTTATTGCTGCTACTTACGTCTGCTTCCTCCCCTGCACCACCCCCACAGTCTATTTCTTGGGTAGTCTGGAGTTGTTGCGCACCATCTTCTCCCGCGTCGAGTTCTTGCGCAACCATTGTACCAACGCCTTCGATACTTGAAGGGTACACAGCAGTATCCTCGCGTTGTACGATATCTGCATTTGCCTAAAAATATCGATTACGAAAATGAATTTGCGTAAGATAGACACATTTAAGAAAGCTTAAAAAGTAACTTTCAAGGAAGATCAGGCTTTATCTTTTGTTTTGGAAAATATGTCGCGATATCTGACAGAGAACATGTCAAAAGTCGTTTTTAGGGTGCAGCAAGCAAAGTGAAATAATTTTGTGAGTAATTCACTTCTTTGCTGACCACGACAACAGCCTGCAACGAAAGGAAACCGTTTTATTTTTTTGTATTATATTCAGTGGTATCTGAAGCTAAGAAAACTGAAAAAAAGGATCCCTAAAAATACCCTCAGAAACAAACAACGCACGAAATAACCGCAATACGATCCCTTACTTAAGTTGTACACCGTCAGTATACAAAGTCGTAACAGGGTCGTATGCTCTTGTGTACTCATTGTACGCCCGTATGTTTGTTGTTTCCGGCTTTCCGGCTTTCAATGAAAGACTGCTGAGATTGTGATGATCACGTTAGCAAAATAGTACCAACTGATCATAATTTGTAATCGCCACGTAATGAAGGTTGTGGTTATTTTGATACCATGGTCAGGTATGATTACCACGTGATCATACGTGTGAGAGCCACGTGATCAAGGCTGTGATTACCAGGTCATCCACTCAATGATAAATTTGCTCATTACGAGGACGCATCTGTAACTATGTAATCAAACCATATATAATAGAGAAAACTGGACAGACTGGATGAGCAATACGTGTCAAATCATGAATTTAATTAGTATATACCACACAAGTGAATAGTGCTTTTTGCGCGCTTTGATTGGTTAACTCGGAGGTGATTAGCAAAGTATTACACTTGTTGGTATATTGTCACACATAAAGTGCCTCTAGTTATTCAGCTGGTGTGGTATGTACTAAAACAATTATTCACCTCAGTGTAGGTGACTATTCACCCTCCACTTCGGTGAATAATTGTTAATTATTCCTTGCTAGCCAGATACCTGAGATCCTGTAAACGTCATTAGCCCAGGGACCTCCTTTGCCATTCCTGCATCTGTTGGATCGACCGTACTTTCCAAATGTATATTGAGCCCGCGGTCCTGATGCACACCAGCCGCCATGTTGGACGCCAACAAATGTGTAACCTCGCCTTGCTGCAGCCAAGATGCATTTTTTGATGGCATATTTTCGTCGTTGGTAGTTTCCTGTTAGAAGCCGACTTTTGCCATCCAGTTGAGGGATGGCTCTTCGTGATGTGTCTTTGAAGCAGCCGATTCTCTGCACTAAATTAAAAGGTAGACCATTCCGGATGTTACCACAGACTTTAAAAATTGGGTTATTTAGGAAACGTAAATAGACCATAATGGAATCGACCAATTTAGAAGTACACCCAGCTAACTTACCTCTTAACGAAGGAGTGACTCTTATAGGCCGAGCTACAGAAAAATAAATACGCAAAGGTAGGTCAGAAATAGAAGGAGAAACATGGTTGAACAACAAAAACTGGCTGATCTGTTTGGAAAATTACGACAAGCACCAACACTCATTAAATGCACCTCTTCCTCCACGGCAGTAGCTCCAGAGTCTGTCTCGGTCATAACTGGGAGTAATACTGCACCATGGACGTTTAGCGTTTTTCCTGGTACAGCGGTAGTATCGTCTCCGTTGATAGATGAACGGGAACACACAACAATTCCCGTTTGTAGCTCTGGTTCGACATGAGCCTGGAATAGATGATTATGTAGTCAATAAAACGTGCGCTATCTTTTTTCGGTATTTGAAGGTTATATGATAAGCAGCTGGGATCACTGCAATTATGGCACGAACGCGCGTTAGATATGGGATGATATAGCTAACTAAGGAGGGTTGCATGAGACGTCGAATTGTCTGTTATCATCTCATATCTAACAGGAGCGAATAGAGTGTTTTCACATGACGTCACGGCGGCCATGTTGGTGTCCCAAAACAAAGAAACGGCGGCCATGTTGATGTCCCAAACTTAACCTCTTGTAATTGAACTCTATTTTTACGCAAAAATTTCTTTTGTTCAGTAGACCAATATGGCCGGAAGTCGCGTGAATGAAAAAGTTCTATAACGGTAGATCTCGCTGATGTAACTTTGGTAGGAAAAAAGACGACCTAAAGGCCGTTGTTTGTCAGGCTTGCAGTGGTTCGATATCTGACAGCCACTGCGCAATCATCAGATACAAACTGTAGCATTTCACTATGCGATGATTTAGTCTTTAATAATAACATTATATTTAGTCAATAGCAAAGGGCGCCAGAAAATGGTGAAACTAGAGCTCTAAAGTCTTTATTTGTTATTCAAATAGTTTCAACAGCTGCAATTATCACTTCGTGAACTTAACCTAAAGCCGAAGTCCATAGTAATGAAGTACTGTATTTCAATTTTAAACTAATGTCCCAAGGTAAAAAAAGGAACTAATTCACATAATTTTCTCAGATGGAAATTTTCTAGTACTCAATGCGCCCAAAGTTTCCTTATCGCATTCTTTCATTCCATGTTACATTTTGATATTGCCGCATGCACTCAATTTTTGTGGCGACGTCTCGAGGCAACTGTATGAACTTACAACTGCTATCGACGGATATGGTTTCACACGATGTTATAGAGGAGTTCATAAGCCTTAATCCCTACCAAAGTTATTTAAGGACGTTCGTCGCTTAGGTTTAAAGCACCCGGCATAACCCCGCCAAAATATTTTTTCAATAAAATTTATTTTTGCACCCGTTCTAAACGCGTTATGCCCATTTTTTTTTAACCAAATCTTGACTTTTTATAGCCTGTAAAAGTCACGAAATCTGGCCATCATCTGTCACACAACCCAGCTGGTAAGGGGTGAGGGGCCTATTCCTGATTTGACGTCAAACTGATTTGCATCGCGTCACGTCTTTGTAAACATGTATGCAAAGCAGTTTGTGACGTCAAATCAGGAATAGACCCATGCCCCTTCTGCTCGGTTGTGTGCAACATGATGCTTAGTTTATCATAAGTTTTGAAGCCCATAAAAAAGTCCAAAACTGGATATAAAGTCTAAATGTTTTTGTAGTAGGTACAAAGTATTATATCAGTAGAAAAAATAATTTGGGGTTATCTATTCGCGCGAAACTCTTTGTGTGAACACTAGACTCTCGCGATATTATTTCATTATTCACATTCTTGTCATTCACATACACACCTATTTCTGTATATATATAATGTCACTTATGTTAATGTATCCACATTCGACAATGATGACATGAGGTCGTCGAAACGTCATGTAACGTTTTTATTCGAAATGATCGATTTAGAAAAACATTTCAAAAGGAAAATTAACGGTTAATTTTCCTTCTGAAATGTTTTTCTAAATCGATCTTTATCATGGGCACTTTAACTTAGCTTATGAAAAGGAAAAGCACCTTTTAAAAAGTACACATCGTTAGCCCATGGTCCTCCTTTGCCGTTCCTGCACCTGTTTGACCTGCCGTATCTACCGTACGTGCGATAAGCCGTGCGGGATGCTGCACACCATCCACCATGCTGCACGGCGAACACTCTGTAACCTCGTCGCCATGCTGCCAGGGCACATTTTCGAATGGCATACGGTCTTCTGCGGTAATTTCCTTTCAGAAGACGACTTCTGCCTTCCATTGTGGCGATAGCACGGCGGCCAGTGTCTCTAAAACAGCCGACACCCTTTGCTAAAAAAAATGATAACACGGAATGATGTTACAGTCTGTTACAGTGATAATGATGATACAGTGATCAATTATCGCGAAATCGCGCGGAATATCGCCAGATACTTAGCCGACGAAGCCGTAGGCCGAGTTGGCTAAAATCAGGCGATATTCCGCAAGATTGTGCAGGATAATTGTTTTATTATTCAACACATTAATGACAAAGCACAATATTCGGCGTTTATTAAAAAAAAAAAAAATGGAAAAGCCGCCATTTTTCCCCATGGCGGACAAATTACTTATATCGCAGGATATCTGTTGAGCGCGCACGACGAGTATTGAGCGCGCTATGACCATATTTGGGCATTGACACAATGTGTTGAATCATAATGAACATAAGCTAACTGACGACCAATTTCTCTCACTTCACTTAATTCCCTTGTATTTGTGGTGCATTTTTCAATACTTTCAAAGAGTCTATTAAAAGTTTTATTCAAGTACGAATACTAAAACAGAGGGACGTAACAAGTTGTTTAATCATCTTACGCCGTTAAGAAACGTAATGGCGTCGTTCAAGAGAAGCTTATTGAAACGTTTACCTACCCACAAGGCGTGTCGTGATTCTGATCACTCTTCCTATAAGGACAAAAAGGGGTAAGGTAAGGTTGGACATGAAAGAAAGTTTCGTTAAATAATGACAAAAAGTAGTGTATGATTATTTCGTGGCCCCAGTTATCGGATAACTGTGATTGGTAAACAGTGTGAACAACAAGCGAGTAAGCGGAAGCGAAGTATGAGGCCTCGCCATACACCGGCCCTGAACTATCTCCTGGATAATTATTTCTGAACTTCATACTTACTCAGGTTCCTCATCCCCGAGAAAAGAGTGTTACCTCGCAACTCTTACAAGGTGTCACCTGATTGGAGACCACCCTTCCGGTGAGACAAAAGAACAAACAACACAAACAATGGACCCTAGCCCTAAAACAATAGGGCTGCAACACTTTCCCCGCCGCTGAAATTTAGAGCTTATAGGAGCTGCGAGGCTGTAGAAAAAAGATAACCATCAGCAGACTGGAAACCTTACCTGCTGCATGGGGAGGGATAAAGCCAGCTCACAGAAAACTTGATTGAATTTTTTTAGAAAACACACGAAAGTGGGTCTGAAGCAGGAGATCGAGTCTACTTAGGAAACGAAACAAGAGACACATGGGAGTACGTAGGGCTCACAGCATCCAAATTCACGGTATTAGCAAAATGAGAAAAGATGGAGTCCATCTCAGCAGGTTTTTTTCTACTACCTTGAGTAGCTTTAAGCCAGTCACTCTGCCTGCAATTAGGACAATCCGTGTGCCTGGTCATCTGCAGAGGCTTCAGACGGCTTCACTTGCAGTATTAGTGGAAATTGCCAAGGAAGCATAATTATCTCAGTTTCTTACTAATGCAGAAAGAACTTACTTACCTTTAGGAATTACTGGCCGCACAGGACGAACGGGACGGCGTCCTGAAACAGAAAAAAGTCAAACAAGATTGGTCATTCTCAAGAATTTTGCCCATGTAAACTAAACGCTGATTCAATTAGGTCATGTTTTGCCTCTCCTTTCATTTTTGGACATGCAATTTTCCACGATAAGCCTCAAGGCCTATCCTAACACGTTTCAATTGGAGTGACCAGTGTTGCGTTTACTGACTGATGAAAGCACAGTCAAAACAATGTTTTCGTGATCAACAGTAACATTTACTGTGCGATTATCTTGCTGAAAAGCCCTTTGATTCAGAGGTCCATGCAAAATGTCTCATTCAAATTGGATTGCACTCGTCCTATGGCATATTCTTGCTTTTATCAATATAAGAAAAATAGTTTGCATACATGAATGAGATTCGAAATTAAAATGAAAGGAGCTACTCTAATACAACTTGGAACGATTTCTGCCTCTATAGCACTCGCCATAACAAAGTTATATTGGAAAGAATTACAAGACTTCGTATAGGTCCCGCCATGTTGGTGTCCCTTTGAGAGGCACCGACATGGCACCAATTTGGCCAATGTTGGAAGACGGTTAAAGAGATATACTTTTACTTTAACGTTTTGGAGAGCAAAGTGAGAATACCGGTAAAATTTTGGGAATTCTTGTATTTTGGACTACTACGTACGAATTTGATTACATTTCAAAGTGTTGCACCTGTATAGTAAGGCAATACATCAGCATGAAATGAGTGGTAAATATTATGCACCTATTAATGTTAGTTCCGAGTGGGAGGGGGATACGGGAGGGGGTGGGGACCTTGATCGATATTTCCCGCCCAGGGTGGGGAATTTTGAGAAACTTTGAAGAGAATGTTGGCTCCAGCGTGGGGAAGTTTAATCAAACTTGAAAACTGAAAAAATATTCATCAAAGACCATTCTAATACTCGCTTCGATGCTGCCTTCTTGAAAAAGAACGGAGTCTGGATACGAGTAACTCGTCATCTTGAAAATACCCAGAAGTCCCCTTGCGGCACGAACAAAATGGAGGAACGAAAGTTAATGAAAACTGCCCAATCTATTGTTATCATAGACCATCGGTTTCTTTCAGTGTTCTTTCGCTCCCGTTGTTAAAAGAAAACACTGAGATTTTAAAACCTGGAGTGTTTGTATTAAGCATTTAACAGGTGAACCTCTTGGTTCTTAAGTCCCTGCAATAGGGAACTTTGAACTTGAAACTTTACTCAAGGATCGGGAGATTTGACACAAAAATTTCGCTTCTAATCAAAGTCCCCACCACTTACCGTATACCCCACCCCCCCCCTCCGAACTAACATTGATAGGTGCATTAGAGGAGGAACCTCGCGGTACTCTCAGTTTTACAATTTTCGTAATATCACAGGAAAACCAGCAATATTTTCCTTACGAGCACAGTAAGACCATTTCCTGTCTCGATCGTAGTTGGATGTTAAAGCACACCACTGCCGTTTGCTGTTTTTCGATGTACATCTGTGATAACGACGACCCTTGTAGATGAACGGGAATATGCAGCAATACCGATTTACTGCTCGCTTCCTACAAGAGCCTGAAAAAAAACACAGCACAACAAAAGGACGTCAAGTCGCAGTATTGTTTCACGGCCTACGCCAGGAAGACGTACAATCTTGGACAAAACTGCTTGTGAAAACTGGCCAATTGGAGTCCGAATATCCTTCTCCAGTATGTGTAGTACGACCATATTATGCACATGTCATCGGCTTCCCCGTGGGGTGGACCCCCGGGCCAACCAGGGACATATGTGGGGGAATACAAGGAGATGGATGGCATTATTTGACCTAGCGTAGGGGAAAATCTCGACATTGTTTTACGATAAAAGATTAAGGGGTGGGGAATTCTCGAGTTTGTAAAGGATGTCCGGGAGATTTTCTGCTTTGAGACACCTCACCCAGGAGACTTTGTCTTGCAAGATTGCCCGATCCCCTGGGGAAATTCCTCAAGTCTGTTTGACTGATTTTACAATCCCCCTTGAAAGTAAATTTGGTTTATCGACGGAGTTGATAATGTAATTGACCACCGTAAGCTGACGTTTCGAGCATTAACCCTTCCCGCTCTGGTGAAGGGCTAACGCTTGAAACGTCAGTTTTCTGAATCTCTTTACGGTGGTCAATTTACATTATCAACTCCGTTGATAAACCAAATTTTCGTGTTTCAATCCCCCACCGACGCAGCACCAAAGTTTCTTTAGAAAGTAACCCCTTTATTCATTTCTTGAAAGAACCCTCCGAAGAGGTATAGTCGCTTGCTAAAAGATGTTGCAAGTGAAAGATTGTAGGCAAGACAACTACACATAAGAATGTGTCCAGCTTAGGTGCAGAGACATACCAGATACGAAGTAAACGTCATTAGCCCAAGGACCTCCCTTGCCGTTCCTACACCGATTGGACCACCCGTACTTCCTATAGGTCACGTGAGCCCTGGGACCAGTAGCACACCATCCTCGATGCTGGACAGCGAAGGCTCGGTATCCTCGTCTCAAAGCTGCCGATGCGCACTTCTTAATGGCGTCTACCCTTCTTCTGTAAAAGTCCCGGAGCAGCATGTCACGGCCATCCATTTGAGGGATGGCTCGACGACCGGTATCCTTGAAACAGCCGATGCGCCTGGCTGCATCAGACAAAAGAAAAAAAAAAGGATAAAAAAGGAAAGAAAAGTGACATGGGGATTTCAAATTGCTTTTGTTTTTTTTACTTTAAGCTTATTTTTCAAAGCAAAGTCACTGCTTTGAACCTATTTATATCCACAGGAGTTCAGCAGGGATGTATGTATTAGTTAAAACACCAACGTTTCGGCATTACCGTCTTCTGTAGGGTAAAATTACTTGCAGCGCGTGTCGAGATGAGCGCGCGCTTTGGTAGCTCTAGCTGTATCGCTTAGAGAAAACTGAAGATACGGTTGATACTGAGAGGAGCAAGAGTGTGGAAGTGAAAGATGAAGCACATCTATTCGCGTTGTCGCAGATCTCTCTTTCTTTATTCATAGACAGCACAAGAGATTTACGCGCACGCATACACGACAAGTAGATTTCCAGAGCTAGGTAATATGAAAAACATAAGTTACCAAACAAGGGAAGTACGTACCCACGACAGTAGGCGTAACTTTGATTGGTGGAACTGTGGAGATAAAACTCATTTCTAAGTTAACTGGTAGGTTAATAAGTTAAAATGGTTTTGTTGGTTTCTTTTGAATAACGCTCTCATAGGATCACTACTCGTGCGTTTTCGCCATTGTCAACGGGCGCTGCCATCAACTGTCACATTGAAATGCAATGGCTTGTATCACTAAAAGGAAAAAGAACTGCAGCACTATATTCACGCTCAAGGAGTTAAAACGTCAACAGCTTTCGTTTTTCTTTAATTAAATGGGAGAAACAGAAAGCAGAACAACCACCAAACAGCCAGACAGCAGCTAGCCAATCAGCCGACCTGCCACCCAGCCAGCAAGCAAGCCATTCAGACATCTTCCGAGCTGACCAGGCGAACGACCGTCCGACCGCCCGACCGAACGAAGGAACCAAGGAACGAATGAACAAACAGACGAAAACACTTACATCGTTTTCCTTTCCTGCACCACCCCCACAATTTGCTCCTTCTGTAGTCAGGGCTGATTGCGCACCAGTATCTTCCACGTCGATTTCTCGCGCAACCATTATATCGACGCCTGCGATACCTGAATGGTACACAGCAGTATCCTTGAGTAGTGCGTCTTCTGCATCGACCTTGAGAGAGATTTCAAAAGGTAAGTTTTAGGGTTATGTCCAGTACTGTGTAATAATACAGTTAATATTACAGTAATTACATGCTTAAGAGTTTTAACCTTAACTACGGATACTTCGCTTAAAAAGTATTTGTCCAGTAATTATTTTATTCAAATTAAATACCAAAAATAAAAAAATATATATTAACAACAACAACAACAACAACAAAAATAGCATTTAAAAATGTTTAGCTGACATTAAAAGTTATTCTTAGACAATTGTAACGTGTCTCATACAGCTCAAAAATTGGTGTGTCATGCTAATTTGGAACTATTTACATTTACTAATCTAATTCTTTTTAGTTCGAGCAGGTTCTACTGTCATTGCAAGTTGCAAGGCAAAGAACAGAGTTGGATTAAAAAAAATATATAGAACTTATAAGATCTGCAGATGAACATAGTATCAGGACAATAATAAGAACAATAAGAAGGTATAACTGCGTGACAACTATGAAGAGAATTGTAAATTAACATGTTTCAACCATTGGTTTAAGGTGGGAGTTTAACAAAGGATCTAAATAGACTATTTAGCCTTGAGTTGGAAGCTCGTGTTTTTTTAAGTTATTCACAATAGCCACCCAAAGAGAAGTGGAGCTAGAAAGTTGAAAACGTCTACTTTCGAAGGTCTAGCTATAGTAAGTAACAAATTGGACGTATGTACTTTGAACATTACCTATGAGCCTGTAGACGTCATTAGCCCAGGGACCTCCTTTGCCATTCCTGCATCTATTTGATCGTCCATACTTCGCATAGGTATAATGAGCCCGCGGTCCGGATGCACACCAGCCGCCGTGTTGGACTCCAAACACTTTGAAACCAAATCTAGCTGTATCCAAAGCGCATTTTTCGATAGCAAGGTTACGTCGCTGATAGTTTCCTCTTAGGAGTCGGCTTCTTCCATCTCGTTGTGGGATGGCTCTGCGAGACGTGTCTCTGAAGCAACCAATCTTTTGGACTGATCAAGAATTACAAACAGCAATGCATTAGCAATGGGGTCTATAATGATAATGATAATGACAACGAGTAACGATAGCGATAGCGATAATAATAATAATAATAATAATAATAATAATAATAATAATAATAATAATAATAATAAATAAGTTGTCTTTATTCGATAGATAAAATACACATGAAAAGTTACAATAATTGGTAATAATTAAGCAAAGAAAACTTGACGACTCGACCAGATTTACCAGCCTGACCTGATCTGTCTTTATAGCAAAGACAACGTGACGACTTGGCCAATGGTGCACAGGAAGTCGCGTTCAGTTCTTTCCGCGCGCTTTCGCGTTCTCATTTGAAGTTGCGTTGTCTTTGCTAAATCTGCTCAATAATCCGATCAGAGCGCGCACCCTACCATTGATGGGACGAGCTCAAGAAGCTCTCAGAAGTTGGCAACTATATGCTAACTATAGTTTCTTCACCTTCGGCTTTGTTGCAAAGACGATTTCATATATCCAGTACGTGGTATTTGTATGAGATCATGTTCCTTTATGATCACGTTTAAAAAACCTTTTAAACCCTCGATTTCAGTATTTCCTGCTACGAGAAATAAATGTCACAGTTGAAACTACAAGACTTACGCCTGAATAATCCTGGGATCTTTATGACAGTGTCTGGATAAGAAAAGAAAAAGAATAGTGGAATTTAGGATAGACAAAGAAACAAACAAAGAGGCACAAGAAAAATATCTCACGATCGGTAGTCAACTGAGAGATGACATCACGTTTAGTGAGACAAACGGTAATACACTTTGTTAATATTGTACCCACCGCGATGAATAATAACCTTTCTTTTCTTTTTCAGACAAATAGACAGGCAGAACAAAAAAAAACATTTGGCGGTTTCCATGTAAATTAACGTAAACAAAGACATCGTGTGGTTGATGCGTCGCTGTAATTAAAAACCACCTTTAGATGGCAAATCACAGTGGTAGAACTCGTGTTTACACCAGCAAGTCAGTGAAGTAATGGAATGCCAGATCAGCTGTAATCTTCTGCGGAATTGTCACGCAATACTGCTTTGCGTGACGACCCAAATAACGGTTCCGTTGTAGAGTACAAAAACAGTTTCGTGATATCTTTTTTAACAATCTGTTTTTGGATGCTTTGGATGCGGGAGTTTGTACCTTGCATTTGGCAACATGGGTTTGCATGAAAATTTGGTTTATCAACGGAGTTGATAATGTAAATTGACCACCGTACAGGGATTCGATTAGCTGACGTTTCGAGCGTTAGCCCTTCGTCGGAGCGAATCGAGGAATTGTGGGTTGTGTGTGGTTTATATACAGAAAATGGAGCTACGCTATTGGTGGTAACATGGTAACGTGAAAAACAGGAATAAATTAATTGAATGAAAAGCGCTCGTTGATACCGTGGGGATTAAGAGTGCCAATTTGAAAGATCAGTTTTTGCTCGAGATTTTTACGGCTTTCCGTGGTACCTTGATGTAGGGAAAGACCGGAGATTGACATGTGTTGTTTGGAATGGTTAGGGAGATTAAAATGCCGAGCGACAGGTTTGGATGCGTCTTTGTCATCTTTCTCAACATCACGAAGATGTTCTCGGAATCGGTCACCTAGTCGTCTTCCTGTTTCGCCAATGTATAACTTTTTGCATACTGTGCAGGTTATGCAATAGATAACATTTGCGGAGGTACACGTGAAACGATCAGTGATCTTAACAGATCGCTTAGGGACCGATATTTCGTCAGTGTTTTGAATGAAAGGACAAGTTTTGCATCGCGAGCGCGCGCATTTAAAAGTGCCAGGTTGTTCAGTTGTTTTGAATGCGCTTTTAACTAGAAAGTTACCTACATTTTTGTCGCGTTTGAATGAAATCAGCGGTGGTTCCGAAAAGATTCTAGCAGTTTCTGGATCATTTTGCAGTATCTTAAAGTTGTTAAGAATGATGGCTTTAACTGGGTTATTATGCGGGTGAAATGTGAGGGTGAATGGAATTCTGTCATTCTTTTCCTTTTGTGACGTCTGTAGTGCTGACTGTTGATCAATCTGCTGAGCGCGGTGATGGCCCGATTGAACTACAGAATCAGGATAGCCACGTTTCTCGAAAAAATGGCACATTTCCTCTGATTTGTTGGAAAAATCAGAGTCATCACTACATAGACGTCGAAGTCTAAGAAATTGAGAATAGGGAATGGCGTTTTTGACATTAGATGGATTTCTTAGACTTCGACGTCACAAAAGGAAAAGAATGACAGAATTCCATTCACCCTCACATTTCACCCGCATAATAACCCAGTTAAAGCCATCATTCTTAACAACTTTAAGATACTGCAAAATGATCCAGAAACTGCTAGAATCTTTTCGGAACCACCGCTGATTTCATTCAAACGCGACAAAAATGTAGGTAACTTTCTAGTTAAAAGCGCATTCAAAACAACTGAACAACCTGGCACTTTTAAATGCGCGCGCTCGCGATGCAAAACTTGTCCTTTCATTCAAAACACTGACAAAATATCGGTCCCTAAGCGATCTGTTAAGATCACTGATCGTTTCACGTGTACCTCCGCAAATGTTATCTATTGCATAACCTGCACAGTATGCAAAAAGTTATACATTGGCGAAACAGGAAGACGACTAGGTGACCGATTCCGAGAACATCTTCGTGATGTTGAGAAAGATGACAAAGACGCATCCAAACCTGTCGCTCGGCATTTTAATCTCCCTAACCATTCCAAACAACACATGTCAACCTCCGGTCTTTCCCTACATCAAGGTACCACGGAAAGCCGTAAAAATCTCGAGCAAAAACTGATCTTTCAAATTGGCACTCTTAATCCCCACGGTATCAACGAGCGCTTTTCATTAATTTATTCCTGTTTTTCACGTTACCATGTTACCACCAATAGCGTAGCTCCATTTTCTGTATATAAACCATACACAACCCACAATTCCTCGATTCGCTCCGACGAAGGGCTAACGCTCGAAACGTCAGCTAATCGAATCCCTGTACGGTGGTCAATTTACATTATCAACTCCGTTGATAAACCAAATTTTCGTGTCTCACTTCCCCACCGACGCAGCACCACAGTTTCTTTAGAAACTAATCCCCTTTATTCATTTGGGTTTGCATGGCCTGGGCCGTGACGTTTCTACTTGTAGAAGCCCAGGCGGTTGCTAGGCAACTAGGCAGAGACTGCCTCATAAAGGTGACTTAACACACATTCATACCTGCGCAGTTGCCCCATTTCCTGTCCTTATCGTAGTTTGATGTTAACGAACACCAAAGACGCTTGTGGTTGACTCGACTGCACTTGTTATAACGGCGGCCCTTGTAGATGAATGGGAATGAACAGCAATCGTTGCGCGTTGTTCGTGCGGGGCAGGATCCTAGGATTCAGAGGAGCATGTAACAGTTAGTTGCAGCCCATACCAATGCAAAACTGAATTTTCTCCGAGTCTGATTGGTTAGATTTGATCACGTGACATGATCCGCGAAGAGATGCTATCAGGTGATAGGGTTTAAACGGCGAAAATACTCGGATGGGAACGAGCCTTCCGATAAGCAATTCATTTACAAAAAGTTTAATTTCTTACACTGTTTTTCCTTTTAACCGTTTACGTTCATTCGTATTGTTTATTTCAACCTTTCGCCGCCTTAACGGAGACGTTGGTCAGCAACAAATTCCAAATGCTAGTTTCAATTCCTTTTGCTGAGGGAAAATTTAGCGTTTAAATTAAAAGAAAAATGCTCTAAGAAAAGCTGGATAATAACGCCCTTGAAGGAGCTAAATTGAGACACCTGGATAAAAAAAAAGTTTGACATCATTAACCGTAAACCTTTCTTTTGGTTGACAGCGGATTTCTATTCGTAGCATTTTGCTTGCAATGTTGTAATGTCTTCTGACAATCATGTAGTTCAAGTTCTTCAACGTTACGGAGAATAGACTTACCTTTTAAGAATTTTCAAACTCTTCTCATGCTCTTGTTTGTTTGGTATTTTCAGTTCACTAGGAATCATCAAATCGTATTTACCAGAACCAACTGTTGTCACTAACCTCTCAAAACATAAACATCGTTTGCCCATGGTCCGCCTTTGCCGTTCCTACATCTGTTTGACCTGCCGTATCTACCGTACGTGCGATAAGCCGTGCGGGATGCCGCGCACCATCCACCATGCTGCACGGCGAACACTCTGTAACGTCTTCTTTCTGCTGCTAGGGCACATTTTCGGATGGCATCAAATCGACTGCGGTAGTTTCCAAAAAGGAGAATGCTTTTTCCTTCCATGGTGGCAATGGCTCGTCGGCCAGTGTCTCTGAAGCAACCGATGCCCTTTGCTGGAGAGAGAAGTGGCAAGTTAGTTTACTGCACCATAAACATTGAACGACACCTGACCATGGTGGCTTCAAACTGCATAATAAATTGCAATAGATTTGGCCAAAACGGAGTTCCGACAGTTAATCTAGTCAAGGATACTACGATGAATTCTACCGGGTGGAACGTGAACCCTCTTGGTTAAGAGAAAAGAAGGAGGTTCTGTGTCCTAAAAAACAACAAAAACAGCAGCATCTCTAGCATGTCTTCCACTCAAAGGCCTGCAGTTCACTATGAGGGCCTCAAATACAAAATAAGCTATTTAGCTTAAATTGCTCTGAAAATCAGCATAACTCACCTAGGAGACCAGTCGTGACACGAACCACCTTTCCTGTAACAAAAACGTTTAATTTGATTTGAGCTTGATGGCCAAAGCGATTGAATGACAGAGGTAAAAAGTACACAGAAAAAATGCCTGGCTCAATAAACACCAGTGAGTTGCAAAGAATCGCTTTACGGGTACATCTCAGATTCTGAGGACGGTGTTATCAATGTAATAAAGCTACATTAGCCGTGTGGTCCATGGTTTGGCCTCGGCCCTACGAGCGACTTAGCAAACTCTTTTCAGGACAATGGGTTGAAAAACTGGGGATTAGGGTTAGAATTGGACTGTTACAGAAAACTACACTATTAGGAACGGCCAGGATCTTAAGGAAGGTGCTTGTTTACCAGGAGAGTGTCCCCAGGGAGACCCTTGGTCATTTGTTATGACTCGCTCCCATGGGATATATGTCGTCATGAGAACAGCCAGAGCTGAGAGCTAAATGGATAATAATAATAACTTTAGTAAAAGACGAAAGATTGATGTGTGTTGAAGAAAAAAAAAGTAATTGCAGTTTAGTTATCGAGCAGTATGCGATGTAGTGTGTAGTGCAAGGTAATCTCTACATTTTGGCTTCTACGATTTGTGATATTATACGAACCTATCAACACTGTGAGTAGAATCGAAGAAAAAAGTGTAAAAGAAGTGACACCAACCTCTTTTGGGAGGAACCACTGGTCTGATAGGACGCCCTGTGAAGGCAACGAAAGTGAGACAATCTAGTCAATCAACCGTGGTGACACTACCAAACGGCCCCTTTCAAAGTTATTCACATGTGTCCCTATCTGGAATTATCAGCGCAGTTTGGGGGAACATTCTTGAAGTGCCCCTAACCCCAACCACACATATTTTCTCGCTAAAATAAATCTTTGCGCCTGTTCGAAACGCACTGCGTCTTTTTACGCCTTTTTTCAATTTGACTTCAAGTTTTATAGGCTGTAAAAGTTACGAAATCTAACCTTCATCTGTCACACGACCGAGCCCAGTGGGGGGCATGGGTCTATTCTTGATTTGACGTCACAAACAGATTTGCATCGCGGTCAGTCTTTCTAAGCATGCATGCAAAGCAGTGAATAGACCCTTCTGACTCGGTCGTGTACCAAATGACGCTTAGTTCACGCAAGTTTTAAAGTCTATAAAAAAGTTCAAAACTGGAAATATTGTCTATGTTTTAGGAATAGGTACAAAGTATTGTATTAGGGAAAAAATAATTTGGGGTGAGGTGCACTTTAAATGCGGCCCCTTCTAGGGGTACATATATGTGAGCCCTTAAGGGAAAACTAACGTAGGGTTCCTTCTCTTTCAGTGGCAACTATTTCACTGGAACGTATTCTGGATAATGAAATATCAGAATACTCCTACATGTCACACATTTATCCTTAACAAAAATGTTAAAGAAATTCCATACTTTTAATTTTAGCCGAGAGCTATTTTCAAAAGGGACAAGAAACCCAAAACGTTGTGCGTCAAGATTCATGCATTTACACTTACTTGGACGGCATTTCTGTTCACATTGTCTCTTGGTTCTAAAGTTATTGGCATTTCCTCGACAGCCTCCAAAAGTGAACCTTTCGCACCTCCCACTGGCTTTGTTATAATACCACCTACGGAATGCGGCTCGGCAGGGACCGGTGACTCTGGGAAGATTACAAACAGGGGACGCAGGCCCTAGCAATGCACAAAGCAAAAGGAAAAAGTATCATTATCAAAGGTTCCGTTCAGACACAGCCATTTAAGTGGAACGTATTTTTAAGCCTAGTTGTTCGAAAGCCGATTAACGCTAACCTACTATTAACCCTTTCACTGCCCAGAGGTCTCCCTTTGACGAGTAAAATCGTCTGGCGTTAGACAGAGTAAAATCTATAAAGTCGCCCTTGGCAGTGAAACGGTTAAGAGCTAAGCAAAGTTTCTATCTCGATATTTAGAGCACCTAACCCCAAATTTTTGGCTTATATAAATCTTGGCACCTGTTCGAAACGCATTGCGCCTTTTTGCGCCTTTTAAAACCAAATTTTGAATTTTTATAGGCTGTAAAAGTTACGAAATCTAGCTCTCCCACGACCGAGCTAGTAAGGGGCATGGGTCTATTCGTTACTTGACGTCACAAACTGCTCTGCATGCATGTTTACAAAGACTTAATGCGATGTAAATCAGTTTGTCATGTCATGTAAAAATAGACACATACCTTTTACTAGCTCGGTCGTGGGACAGATGATGGCTAGATTTCGTAACTTTTACAACCTATAAAAAGTCAAGATTTGGTTTTAAAAGACGATAAACGGCGCAATAGGTTTCGAACTGGTGCAAAGTTTTATTTAAGCGAAAAAAATATTTTGTGGTTAGGTGCACTTTAAAAGCAAATTGTATGTTCAAGGTAAAGTTAAGTTCAATTCAAGTCGGAAGTCAATATCGATATGGAATAGCAATTAAACTGCGATCAAAGATTACGCTAAACCAATAAAAGAATGATAAAATGATAAGAAAACACTAAAGTTACTGTGATAAAGTTGATTCCTGCTCATTAAAATTAAAAACCTGGCTGCCAAAATTGAGCTGTCATGGTAACTTCCTTTTCAAGGAAGATTGACTTACCACGTCAATTTCTTCTCAAACAAATTTCCCAAAAACTCATAAGGAATTAATAGTGGCGTTTGCTTAATTACAAACGTTGTAAACCTTTAAAGTCCACGCGGAAAGAATCCGCGTCCCCTGGTCTGAATAGGGTTCAGTGCGACACTATGCGAGTTTCATTCTTGGCCATGAAAGACAACTTGACCTACCTCTGGCACAGTAACCCCACTTTTTGTCACGATCGTAGTTTGGAGTCAAGGCGCACCAGGCTCGTTTACTGTTTCGTCTTGTGCAACTACTGTAACGGCGGCCTTTGTAAGTGAATGGGAATGCACAGCAGTATTTGCTGGTGGTTCTCTTTCGGCAGCATCCTGTTAAAACAAATTCAAAACAATGAGAATATATCACCACAACACTATTCAATGAATGGTATTTCTTACAATGTAGCGAAGCGAAATAGACAGAAATAGTTATTTGCCGGCCCGGTCAGGCTAAGGGAGTTGGGACTGAGAGAGAGGAATTATGGGAATGCGTTTCTGATATGTTTAATAGGCCGTTACGATTTTAAAATCAGTCTAGGTCAGCTCTTATTCAGCACCCAAGTTTTAGTTTGAGATGTAATATTTTCTGGCTTTGCATGACTCGTTATCGTAACTCGGCCCCCCAGAGATTGCGGCACCGCACCAGGTGGTGGTATACATTCCCTTTTGGTTTTCGTATTCGGCGGGGTCGCATTCATTCGCATTGTTTCGAGAGATGCATTTATGCTTTGTTTTTCAAGTACAGTAAAAACCCGCAACTAAGAACCTTCATTTTTGGGAAGTAGCCTGAACAGGTTCTTATATAAATGGTAGTTAACACAATTTTAGGCTACTTAGGTTTTTAAAATAGGTTCTTAATTCTGGAGAAAGCAAATAAAACTCAGCTGCAAAACAAGATGGTTATTGGCCTATTTTCTATTAAAAAACTCATTTTTACAGTAATGAAAATCTCCTTTTTTTCTCAGTTCAAATAGGATTCTTCCAATGCAGCTGTAATGAACTAATATGATTTTAGAAAATAAGAACCTGTTTTCAATTTCTAGGCTAAATAGGTTCTTGTTTATAGGGGGTATAAAATCCAAATTTTTGGCTAACAGGTTCTTAATTTTCAGGTTCTTAGTTGCGAGTTTTTACTGTACTATATTAGCGAGTAAGGTTTGTGCAATAATTAAACTGGCATGAGGTCCTGGCTGACCTACAGGCCCCTGTATCTACACAGTTGTATGCGTCTTACTAGTAGTGTAGGCAAAGTCGGATGCATTCATTACCTTGAACTTTCGATTAATAGCTTAGCCCGCTTAGCCTTATATTGTTTGCAAAAGCGCAAGTCTAGGCGTTGCGTTTTCAGAGGATATTTACCAGAGTCCTGAAACCTTGTGGTCAAAACAGTAAACTATAGATTATTAACCGGCTCGTTCTTGAATAGGTGGCTTGCAGCCCATCTCTGGAGACTCAGATAACAATGGTGAAACGAACAAATGCTGGTGGACGGACAAAAGGAACTGATGAGAGTTCTATTGTTTACGTCCACCTATTAAATTTCTTCTCAATATGCCATTTCCGAATTAACATTGGCCTCTTTTTCAAAGCGAGCCCTGGTGCCAATCTTTTCATGTGAAAATTAGTTTTCAATCACATGCAAATTAAACTCATTTTCATACGAATGGTTATGCACCGGCCTCGCTTTGAAAAGGAGACCAAAGGTAATTCGGAAATGGCCTATTTTGACTATCCTACTTTCAAGGTGTTACCTATTGTGAGCACTAATCGGAATTTGAAGGCCAAAAAACAAACAAACATACAAAGTCGTTATCGGATGACGGAGGTCGATCCAATGACGGCTTCGCTAGTCTTGAAAAAGATGGCTAATTGTCAATGATTCTAGCCTGATGAATTGCTTCACGAGCAATAACAACAAGAAAGAAAACGAACAAAACAAAAAACAAAACAAAACAAAAACTAAATAAAAGCATTGGCTAATGTTCAATTCCGAATTAACCTTAATTAACTTGCGTAAAGCTGAGCCAGGGATTATGAAAAAACAAACTTTCTAAGTAAATGTTAGTGACTGTTAAGTTTGACCTGCTCAACTTACCAGATATCCGGTATACGTCATTAGCCCACGGTCCTCCCTTGCCATTCCTACACCGATTGGATCGTCCATACTTCCGGTATGTCAAGTGAGCTCTAGGACCAGTAGCACACCATCCCTGATGTTGAACAGCGAAAAATGGCCAGCACTTCTTCATAGCAACCAGTGCACACTTCAAGATGGCGTCTGTTCTTCTTCTATAGTAATCCTTCACTAACATGTTTCGTCCATCCATTTGCGGGATTGCCCGGCGACCCGTGTCCCGATAACAACCCACGGGTCGGACTGTAGGTGGAATTGAAGCGTCACAAATTAACCAACTACATTACTTGCAAAAAATTTCGGACGTTAAAGTTTTGGACAAACTTTCGGACAATTTGCTGAAACATGGCTAAAGTAAATTTACGCCTTCAAAACAAAAATTGGACTGAAACAGTTACTGTGAAAGTGCACCCTCAAGGATTTACAGATACACTGACGAGAAACAACACAAATCCTGTCAAGCCGTTATCTCAAGCAATGTCTCAATTAGAGTTCGCTCCATAAAGGAAACTAAGGGCTTTGAAGCTCAAAATGAAATTTATTTACATTATGTTTCTCATAAAAGAAAGTAACAATTTTTTTCTTTTCAGTAATAAAAAGAACGAGCAAAGCGTTATCCGAGTTCTAGCAATATAATGTATAGCAGTTGGCCTTGAATACATGTGATGGCGTCGCCCAAGAAAGTACTTAAAAGTTTTTCACTGTACTGTAAAACTTTCGGACGCTTGAGAATTTCGGACGGTTTTATTTTATGGACACTTTGTTTGTGGCCGAAATTAAAATCGTCCGAAATTTTAGGCAAGTAATATACTTTGCTGAGTTATTCTAACCGCGTAAGTTCCCATACAGGCGACTGTCCAGATCGCTAGCTTAGCGCAAGGAAAGATGACTGAAAGGGATAAAAACTGATTCCATTACACTACAGAGAAAAGGAGAAGTACTCACTCGACACACCGCTGATTCGTATTGCAGGGGCTGAAAACAAAACAACAATGGAAAGTTAGATCTAACAAAAAGAAAATAAATAAATAGCAATGAAAGGTAAGGTCTCTTGAATTCGACGTGAATGCTTTCACATCAATCGAAAAAACTACGCGTTAAAACACTACGCTACACTGATTTGACCCTCAACTTAGAAGTCAGGATGGTAGAGGATTACTGTCTACCAATTTTCGAAAAAATATATATGAAAAAGACTAATGTCGCAGGTGAAAACTGTGTAACGTGTGTTTTTTTTTTTAAACTAAATCAAAGTCTTTAATATAACAGAATGGTCAGACTGGTACATCAAATTCATCATCATCATTATTATCATCATCATCATCATTATTATTATTATTATTAGAAGTACGTGTTGCTACCTCGTCCTCCTCTGCAGTAGCCCCATGGTTTGCCACGTCTATAGTTTGGAGTGATTGGGCACCAGGGCCTTCCGCGTCGTGTTCTGGCACATCTGTTATAACGACGCCCACGATACACAAATGGAAAAACGCAGCAGTAGCCGTTAGTAGCTCTTTTCCTGCATTTACCTGTCAAAAGAATGCGAGATGAAATATTTTAGAAACAAAAGTCCCAGGGCTATGAGATGGGAATTAAATGTGGCTTTAATTTGCGATTTCTTCCAGATCGTCAGCTGCATTTAACAAGCTTTTGATAATTTACGACAACAATAAATGAAGCAATGAAACAAATTTTGTAGACGCGATTATCCCAACAGAGTTATAAAATAACAACTAATGAGCTAACTATTTGGTGATTTTAATATTCTGGATACCTATAATCCTATAGACGTCATTAGCCCATGGTCCTCCTTTGCCATTCCTGCATCTGTTTGATCGACCGTACTTTCCAAATGTATACTGAGCCCGCGGTCCTGATGCACACCAGCCGCCATGTTGGATTGCCATGAGCTGGTATCCATACTTAATGGCCGTGTAGGCGCATTTTTCAATGGCTTTTTTGCGTCTCTGGTAGTTTCCTCTCAAGAGGATACTCTTTCCGTCGAGTTGCGGGATGGCTCTACGCCATGTGTCTTTGAAACAACCAATTCTCAGCACTGCAAGAAAAGGGATTGGGATGGACGGCTGTGGTAAGGTAGCGTAACTTGGAAAAGGGAAGGAAGGCGGTACGACAAAAAGGAAGGGAAGAATTCAAATGGAAGTCATGATATCAGGGTGGAATAAATATACCGTATCAGATGACACGACCATCAAAAGATCTAATCAGAGACTTTACATCCATCGTATAATTTAGAGAAAAGACACAACATCTTTGTTTTGACAGTTCTTCTGTCATCTTTAGTTCAACAGGAGCAACCTACATTAAATCATCAACTGTATTATGTCAATTTAAAACCTTTTTTGTAATGTCATACTTTGTCATGTTTCCTTTTGGTGTTGTGGCTTATGGCTAATGGTAAGGTAACGCAAGGTGGGGTTGTGTGAGGCAAGTAACGCAACGTATGGTCACGTTAGGTAAGGTAAGGCATGGTAAGGTAACGTAAGGTAAGGTAGCGTGAGGTAAATAAAGCAAGGTAAGGTAACGTTAGGTAAGGTGTGGGAGGGTAAGGTAACGCAAGGCAAGGTAGTGTGAGGTAAGTAATGCAAGGTAAGGTAACGTTAGGTAATGTAAGGCATGGTAAGGTAACGTAAGGTAAGGTAGCGTGAGGTAAGTAAAGCAAGGTAAGGTAACGTTAGGTAAGGTAAGACATGGTAAGGTAACGTAAGGTAAGGTAGCGTGAGGTAAGTAATGCAAGGTAAGGTAACGTTAGGTAAGGTAAGACATGGTAAGGTAACGTAAGGTAAGGTAGCGTGAGGTAAGTAATGCAAGGTAAGGTAACGTTAGGTAAGGTGTGGCAGGGTAAGGTAGCGCAAGGTAAGGTAGTGTGAGGTAAGTAATGCAAGGTAAGGTAACGTTAGGTAATGTAAGGCATGGTAAGGTAACGTAAGGTAAGGTAGCGTGAGGTAAGTAAAGCAAGGTAAGGTAACGTTAGGTAAGGTGTTGCAGGGTAAGGTAACGCAAGGCAAGGTAGCGTGAGGTAAGTAATGCAAGGTAAGGTAAGGCATGGTAAGGTAACGCAAGGTAAGGTACCGTGAGGTATGTAACGCAAGGTAAGGTAACGTTAGGGAAGGTAAGGCATGGTGAGGTAACGCAAGGTAAGGTAGCGTGAGGTACTCGGCTTAGCTGAGGTAAGGTAACGTAAGGTAAGGTAGCTTCTCAATAGCTACAATCGATAACATGTCTATACGTGTTAGCACTATTAATGCAGGCTGATGCCCTTGCCAGTACTTACGTCTAAACGGCGGTGTTAGTCTTACTTTAGGCACTGTTAAGACACAAACAAGAGTAAATTCATACAGAGTAGGAATACATACGGAGACATGAAACCATGTCTTACTTTCCCAAAAATAATAGCTGTAAAAAGTTTTTGATTGATCCCAGCTTAAAAGTTTTTAACCAGGTCACGAAGTTTGAGTCTCTTTTGAATTGACTGAATCAAAACCATTCGTGGCCCAGTACTTGAACATTACTTGAGTGTGCCCAATCATGTTAGGATGCCTTACGCATTGTTTCAATAATGATATTTTTGAAAAATAGGCCACTTCCGAATTACATTTGGCCTCTTGTTCAAAGCGAAGCCTGGTGTGATGTGAATGAAAACTTATTTTCATATGAAAAGATGAGCACCAGGACTCGCTTTGAAAAAGAGGCCAAAGGTAATTCGGAATGGCCTATTGAGGCTAAACTTTTCCATGACGTAGCTCCTTTAACATTGTTACCAACATTGTCGTTAATAATCTATTCTGCATGAAAGAACCAACAGTTAGTTACCTCTGCCTGGGCAGTAACCCCAAAGTTTATCCACGTCATAATTCGGCGTTGTAGCACACCAAGCGCGTTTGGGCGAATTTACTCTGCTACAGCTGTAGTATCTTCTGCCCTTGTAATAAAAAGGGAAGACGCAGCAGAAGTTGCTTGTAGTTCGTTTGCGGCACGTGCCTACAGAATGAAATGCAGTTTTCATTACAAAATCTCAAAGTGGTCTGGCAGCAACAGCCAAGCCACCAATTCGGGTCAAAGAGGCTATGCACACGCCTTGGACACAGTCATTCATAAATATGCAACTGAAACTGAATAGTAGCTTTAGTGGTTCCTTTACTTATTTTTTTGTACTGGTATGTTGTTTTATTGTTAGTTCTAATCACACTTCATGACAACATGTTCAATTACTAACAACAGACGACGGATGAGGTGTCGTCCAAAACATGTTTTGTTGTGTAGGAGGTACTGTATCCTTTCTTAAATCAAAGTACATTTCATGTCTAAGAAAAGTTAACATACTAACAAGCCATAACATACTAACAAGCATACTAACAAGCCAATTGAACCTTCACAGTCTACGCCGGTCAGGTTTCTGTGGTATAAAGAACAATGAGTGCATTTACAAATTCTTCAGGGGTGGGCAGCAGAGGGTGAGCATCGGAGTCAGAACGTTCTACTTCCCGTACCCAGTTCTCCCATCTCCCGTGCCGTTTAACCAGAATCAAGCCTTTTTTCGCCTTGTTCCCACCTGCAGTAAATTAGGGAGTTTAAGAAATGAGGACGCGACGGCAACGAAAACGTCATTTCAAAATATACCTTCTCTTTATTAGAGCACTTTCGCAATTATTCCAATTTGTTCATCTTGTAAAATGTCGGCGAACTATCCAGGAACTAAATTTCTATGAGCGGCGTTAAAGTAAAGAAAAAGAAAGAAAAATTTGCCATCATGGTTCACGTTCTCAACAACAACGTGAAATGAACAAATTTGAGGTTTTGGCGAGAACGTGAGCACATGATGCAAATTTTTCTTTCTTTTTCTTTACTTCAACGCCGGTCATGGAAATTTAGTTCCTGAATAGTTCGCCGACATTTTACAAGTTGAACACACTGGAATAATCGCGAAAGTGCTACAATAACGAGAGGATATAGTTTGAAATGACGTTTTCGTTGCCGTCCGGCGTCCTAGTTTCTTAAACTCCCTATTATTTCTCTCTTGCACCACGCCTCATTAAATTCTCACAACTAGGATCACGCTTAATATAGGGAAGACAGTGGGGAGAAAACTAATTTCAATATTATTTTCAATACATTTACAAACCTCTTAGAACATAGATATCGTTGGCCCAAGGTCCTCCTTTTCCATTTCGGCACTTGCTAGATCTCCCGTACTTGCGATATGTAAGATGAGCAGTTCTCGTGGACGCACACCAGCCGCCATGTTGGATGGCGAACACTCGGAAGCCACGCCTTATAGAAGCCAGCGCACATTTCTCAATGGAGTACCTTCTTCTACGGTAGCTTCCACGCAGAAGGCGACTTCTGCCTTCCAAGGGGTTGATAGCTCGCCGGCCAGTGTCTTTAAAGCAGCCAATGCCCTTTGCTGAAAAGGAAATATCGCAAGGTGGGCAGTCAAAGAATATTCATAACTTAGTGAGGCACTATCGTCCGCGTGAGTGTGGTCCTGAGAAGGAATATTTCAGGTAATGTTAACCAAGCGCTTAGGCGTCGACGACGGCAAAGAGAACGCCACAAAACAATAAAACTAATGAATAACAACAACCGCAGTATATGTGCGTTTGCATCTTCATAAATTACTGCCCTACCGTCCTCTGCAAAACAAGAACGTGAAATGACCGAACTCAAGTTCTGTCGAGAACTCGACAGAAGGACAGTAAAGTTTTGTTTTCTTCCTCTTTACTTCAAAAATTAGCAAAAATAGCCCAATACAGATTATCGTTTGCTCCTCCTTTAAGAAAAAGCTTGTTACATGTACCTTCCTTGTTGGTGTTCTAGGAGCATTTTGGTGATGGCGAAAGGTACTAGAGGGTATATGGTTTTAATTTGTCTACAAAATTAACAATCACTATCACTTGGCCATTTTAACAAGCAAAAATAGTGAACTAAGATCTCTTACCATATAAATTAACAGTGATCTTGAACGTTCTTCCTGCAAAGTAAGAAAAGAAACCAAAACACCTTTAAGTAGGAAACGAAGCGACTCAAAAGACAACGCGACACTAATTTTAGATTTAAGTGATAATAAGTCATAAAACGAGATCGGTGATAACCTACTATGTCAAAAACATTTTCACATCTTGTTAATCATTGACCACGAATTTCTTCCATGCCACTATAAAGGTAACAATTTGCAAGTCGTTTGTCCATAATAACAAAACACACCTCTTCTCGGAGGTAATGGCGGCTTGACGGGTCCTCTACGTGCGCATCTCCTTCTTCGACGCAGGATCTGTCGCCTATTGAGAGCTTTGCCGAACACTTGCATACACGAAATTCGTCCTCGGAAATACCTTCCATCTCCGATGCGAGCTCCCATTCTCACGGGGTAGTTAGTAGCCAGTCTAAATCGACCCACATACGTATTGGCAGTGAACCGATTATTGACAAACAACTTGGCCCGCCCCGTACGTTGGTCATAAGTACAACCAACAAACTGCCAACGTCCAGGTTGCACTGTTCTGCTCGCCACGTGCCTGCTGGAACGGCGTCCTCTACGTTTTGTGAACCGTGCAAACAGCATTCTCGGTGTAATCATCCAGAAGTGTACGCCCCAGCCGTTCGGCATGTAGTTGAAGATGGGCCCAGCTCTTCCCTGGTGGAAGATCCACGCACAGAGGGTGATGGCATATCTTGTGTCCAGCCTTCCTCGATTTGGGAATTGAATGTAGCTGTTTGACCGCCCGTAGAAATAATAAGAGGCGCCAGCTCTTCCAAAGGGGCCTGGAGCAGACCTGACACCCCTGAGATATGCTGAGGGATTTCTGTACCGCCCGATATCCCTTCCACGTGTTGATGACGAAAGTGGGTATACAGCAACGGCACGTGCACGACCTAGAAGGTAAAGTAAATGAATTTGCGAATCTGACGGTTTAAAATTACTTTTTGGATAATAGTTTAATCTTAGTAATGGAAATATACAACTTTTTACGAAAAAGTGTGCCTCGGTCATTAAATAAACAAAAAGGATATAACCATTTGTTGAGGAGAATGAAACAGAGTGCAGCTTTTTTAGTATGTACGTTTCACTACATAACAAATGCGTAACAATACGCTTCACGAGGTTTGGCAATGGTCATATGAATTAAGGCTCAATGTTAGCTACTATATCTACGTTGGTAAATACGTGGCTACCCTCAAATTGGGTATAAAAATACGTTTGCTTTGGTAACCAGAGCCTCTTAGAAAGGCATTGTTCATAAAACTGTTTCTTTTGAGTTTCAAAAGTAATTCCTGTTTACTTCGCTCTGTGATTGGCAAGAAAAAATTGCACCACTTTTTCAACCAATGAGAAGCAAAACCAAAACCGATCGTGACTTCGTGGCGCTCGTTCCCCGCGCTGGGAGGCGGGTGCATGTAAATGCTTCGATTTCTGATGAGGTAATTGTACTGATTTCGTCTACTGTGATTGGTCAGAGCAATTGCTTTGGTTTGGGTTTACGACACTCAATAAAGAATATTGTCTGTTGAATACATACCTCGTCTCGGTGGACGTACCGGACGCGCTCCTGTAATGAAAAGAAACGATGTTATGGCGATGCAAACAAAATTGAGAGATAGGTAGATTCTTTGCTTCCTCTGAGCACTCGGTTTTGTCCTCGTGTACCGGTTCAGAAGAGCCGATAGAAAAGACCGAACAATACACAATAGCTAATTACATAGTAACAACGGAATGTACATAAAACGTGGCAATGTGAAAATTAAAAGGATAATTTCAGATTTACGTGATGCAGTTGTTGATTCAAAGAAGGTTTTTCTCTTTGAATATGAAATGCCTCTTTTATCTTAAGTTGAAACGTGGTGGAGGCGTGATCTAAACATGTTTCGACAGAAACTTCTGTCATCCTCAGTTGATAGATTTACAAAGCGTTAGAAGTTGAATTTATAAGTAGGAAAAATGCTAATTACATAGTAACAACGGAATGTACATAAAACGTGGCAATGTGAAAATTAAAAGGATAATTTCAGATTTACGTGATGCAGTTGTTGATTCAAAGAAGGTTTTTCTCTTTGAATATGAAATGCCTCTTTTATCTTAAGTTGAAACGTGGTGGAGGCGTGATCTAAACATGTTTCGACAGAAACTTCTGTCATCCTCAGTTGATAGATTTACAAAGCGTTAGAAGTTGAATTTATAAGTAGGAAAAATGCTAATTACATAGTAACAACGGAATGTATATAAAACGTGGCAATGTGAAAATTAAAAGGATAATTTCAGATTTACGTGATGCAGTTGTTGATTCAAAGAAGGTTTTAAGATAAAAGAGGCATTTCATATTCAAAGAGAAAAACCTTCTTTGAATCAACAACTGCATCACGTAAGTCTGAAATTATCCTTTTAATTTTCACATTGCCACGTTTTATGTACATTCCGTTGTTACTATGTAATTAGCATTTTTCCTACTTATAAATTCAACTTCTAACGCTTTGTAAATCTATCAACTGAGGATGACAGAAGTTTCTGTCGAAACATGTTTAGATCACGCCTCCACCACGTTTCAACTTAAGATAAAAGAGGCATTTCATATTCAAAGAGAAAAACCTTCTTTGAATCAACAACTGCATCACGTAAATCTGAAATTATCCTTTTAATTTTCACAATAGCTAACCAATGACTCCTAAAAAAAAGAAAGAACAATGGTTATTGCCTTGTGAACCGGTACACCAGGACAGAACCGAGCACTCGCTTCCAAGGTTGCATTCGTTATCATAATGTGTTTTCAGTACGCATGCGCATAATGGTTCCTTCCTCGATTCTTGCTTTCTACCTTCCTCTGAGTGTCGGATGGATCTTAGAGAAATAGGGAATACACCTCTACCCAGTTTCTTCTGCATTGGCAAGGGGAATTTACCCGTATTAACGGAGCGTACAGAAACATTGATGACATGTTAATGACATCTTGTTAGTTTAGTATTCTAAACGAGAATATTAAAACGCATGATTTTAAAGTTCTTTCTGGCTTTGGGGATGAGCAGGCCACAAGACGCATTTCCCACTACGACAATACTAAAGAGAAATATTTTTCATCCATAAAACCAAGGTGGAAGATTATAAACCCAAATGACTGAGTTTACGTGTGATCCATAAAGTCTTTGATAAACATACCCAGTTCAAAAATAGACCTAAAGAAATTGACTATAGAGTAGGGAATCCAGGATGAGCTGATTTTTCAGTCTGCTGTAAAATTTAACTTCAGCTTACAGCTTGTGGGGGGAAGGTGGGTATTGAAACTTTGAACATGATTTGCTCACTGCGGCAACATGTTGAACTTTATTTTTGACTAATTTACAACTCCATGCTTCTCTTTCTTGCCAATTAAAATGAAGGACTCCATTGAGTCTTATCAAGAGTTTTAAAATCGTACACTACGCTCTTACCTCTGCAAGCTTTTCGTCCAATAGCCCCAGCGATAGAACGTAGGCTTCTGAATCCAGCTGTCAACACGTGACGCCGGTCCCCTGCCACTATCTGCAGCAGTTGTCTTCTGTTGAACCTTCGCCCGATACCCACCGCGTAACACTTGATGTTCTTCCGACGAAACAGTTGACCAGGACGAGCGACGTTGTCGTGGGATCGACCATCAGTCATCACTATTGCAACCTAAATCATGCAGTTAAGAAGTCCACATTTTATTTTAGACGGCATTGCACACACTTTAACATGGGTTCATTTCTTAGAGGCAAAATACTATAAGTAGAAGTACCGAGAGAGAAAGTGTGTAAACCAACCTTAATTTGTAATCTGGAGAAGGTATATTTAATAAAAACAAAAACAAAAGCAACAGACTTGAACAAGAGAAGATTCACCTTGCGGGCTCCTCTCCGTGCGTATCTGAACACCCGGGAGTAAGTATATCGCATGGCATATCCGGTCTTTGTGCCACCCCTGGGGTATCGTATACGGCTGATTGCATTTAGCAACTGACTCTTACGACGATAGCGTCTAAAGTCGAAGATGAGACGAGGTGTGGATGAAAATAACACGACTCCAATTCGGGTTTGTCCGTTGTCAGTGTTAAATTGGCTGACGATCGCCTTGACGAAGTTGAGGCATCTTCGGAAGTTTCCTCTTCCATAAGCCTCAATACTTCCCGAGCCATCAATGACGAAGGCCAAGTCGACCAGTGCTCGGCAACCTAATAAAAGGTACAGCGAAAAACTAGACGTCAGGAGAATTGCTTTACATTCAACCCGTGTACATGTTAACTCCTGCGGTTATGAATAACGTGATTAGAGTGAACATCTCCGTGCAATGGGAAATGTTTAGGTCGATGTCTGCGTATAAAAAGTTGCCCAGTAACGTAATTGTCTTTAATTATAAGTTCATTTATTTATCCTGAACTCGGGCATGCAGAATAGTTTATCGTTCATTTAGTGCTCAACAAAGGAAAAGTGAAAAGTATGCCCATGTTACATCGGGTGCATTGTCCTTATAACGATGTTTGAGTTTGTTTTTGTTTGTAGTGAATATCCACACAATCTCTACCAAGACCCTCTATCAACATATATCCCTGTAAAATTGCAACATCACAAACTCGAGTATTGGGCGGTCGAATTGGGCTTCCTCCTGTAATAAATAATTGAAAAGACTTCAATTGGATTTTATAGCCGTTTGAAGGCAGTGATCACGTCATGAACTATGAAAGAATGAACATTATGAAAAGCAGGTCTTCTCTTTTAAGAAAAAATAGGTAAAAATAGAGCTATGAAGTGTACGAAGAGAAAACCTTAAATAACAAAGTTCTGTTGAAAGTGAGCACAGATTATTTTAGTCATGAATGGCATGAATATCACAACGGTTTGTAACACGAAAAATTGGAAATGGTTTTCTCGATTTTCCATTTGACACTATTTCAAATTGACACTTAACACTAAAAGACAATACAAAATCCTAAGCTGGCTTTTCTCAAAAAAAATTTTCATTAATTGTCGCGATAATAATAAAATGTATTAATATTAATATTAATATTATTACCATTATTATTAGAGCGGTTTTCAATTGAGTGTCGAAAGTAATTCTCGTTTTGTTTTGGTTTTGCATTGCTTCGCTCTGTGATTAGCCAAGAAACTCGCGCCACTTTCTCAACCAATGATAAGCAAAACCAAAACCAATCGCGTCGTGCACGCGTGTATTTTCCCGCGGTTTACGCCGGCTACATGTAATTGCTTCGTATTCTGATTCGCTCATTGCACTGCTTACTTCTGTTGTGATTGGTTGGAAAAATTGCTTTGGTTTTGGTTTTACGACACTCAAATGAAAAGCGCTCTATTATTATTATTATTATTATTATTATTATTATTATTATTATCATCATCATTATTGTCATTAATAATAACAATAATAATAATAATAATGATAATAATAATAATATTATTATTATTATTATTATTATTATTATCGGCCTCAGGATGTACTCACTAGAGAGACCTTATATCTCATGTCACTTGATCGTAAGAAGAACAGTAATACATTTTATTACTCTGGCGAAATCCATGAATTAGATGAAACCTCTTTTCGTTAAAATTTGGACATTATACAGAGTTTTCAAAAAGCGCTCCACACAAAAATCCTCCATAACACAGTCACTTCAATCAAATTACCTTGTCATTAACAGTAAATCAAACACAAAAATTTAAACCATTGGTTACCTCTCCTAAAGCATCTCCTCCTTCGACGCAGGATCTGTCGCCTATTGAGAGCTTTGTCGAACACTTGCATACACGAAATTCGTCCTCGGAAATACCTTCCATCTCCGATGCGAGCTCCCATTCTCACGGGGTAGTTAGTAGCCAGTCTAAATCGACCCACGTACCTATTGGCCGTGAACCGATTATTGACAAACAACTTGGCTCGCCCGGTCCGTTGGTCATAAGTACAACCAACAAACTGCCAACGTCCAGGTTGCACTGTTCTGCTCGCCACGTGTCTGCTGGAACGGCGTCCTCTACGTTTTGTGAACCGTGCAAACAGCATTCTCGGTGTAATCATCCAGAAGTGTACGCCCCAGCCGTTCGGCATGTAGTTGAAGATGGGTCCAGCTCTTCCCTGGTGGAAGATCCACGCACAGAGGGTGATGGCATATCTTGTGTCCAGCCTTCCTCGATTTGGGAATTGAATGTAGCTGTTTGACCGCCCGTAGAAATAATAAGAGGCGCCAGCTCTTCCAAAGGGGCCTGGAGCAGACCTGACACCCCTGAGATATGCTGAGGGATTTCTGTACCGCCCGATATCCCTTCCACGTGTTGATGACGAAAGTGGGTATACAGCAACGGCACGTGCACGACCTAGAAGGTAAAGTAAATGAATTTGCGAATCTGACGGTTTAAAATTACTTTTTGGATAATAGTTTAATCTTAGTAATGGAAATATACAACTTTTTACGAAAAAGTGTGCCTCGGTCATTAAATAAACAAAAAGGATATAACCATTTGTTGAGGAGAATGAAACAGAGTGCAGCTTTTTTAGTATGTACGTTTCACTACATAACAAATGCGTAACAATACGCTTCACGAGGTTTGGCAATGGTCATATGAATTAAGGCTCAATGTTAGCTACTATATCTACGTTGGTAAATACGTGGCTACCCTCAAATTGGGTATAAAAATACGTTTGCTTTGGTAACCAGAGCCTCTTAGAAAGGCATTGTTCATAAAACTGTTTCTTTTGAGTTTCAAAAGTAATTCCTGTTTACTTCGCTCTGTGATTGGCAAGAAAAAATTGCACCACTTTTTCAACCAATGAGAAGCAAAACCAAAACCGATCGTGACTTCGTGGCGCTCGTTCCCCGCGCTGGGAGGCGGGTGCATGTAAATGCTTCGATTTCTGATGAGGTAATTGTACTGATTTCGTCTACTGTGATTGGTCAGAGCAATTGCTTTGGTTTGGGTTTACGACACTCAATAAAGAATATTGTCTGTTGAATACATACCTCGTCTCGGTGGACGTACCGGACGCGCTCCTGTAATGAAAAGAAACGATGTTATGGCGATGCAAACAAAATTGAGAGATAGGTAGATTCTTTGCTTCCTCTGAGCACTCGGTTTTGTCCTCGTGTACCGGTTCAGAAGAGCCGATAGAAAAGACCGAACAATACACAATAGCTAATTACATAGTAACAACGGAATGTACATAAAACGTGGCAATGTGAAAATTAAAAGGATAATTTCAGATTTACGTGATGCAGTTGTTGATTCAAAGAAGGTTTTTCTCTTTGAATATGAAATGCCTCTTTTATCTTAAGTTGAAACGTGGTGGAGGCGTGATCTAAACATGTTTCGACAGAAACTTCTGTCATCCTCAGTTGATAGATTTACAAAGCGTTAGAAGTTGAATTTATAAGTAGGAAAAATGCTAATTACATAGTAACAACGGAATGTACATAAAACGTGGCAATGTGAAAATTAAAAGGATAATTTCAGATTTACGTGATGCAGTTGTTGATTCAAAGAAGGTTTTTCTCTTTGAATATGAAATGCCTCTTTTATCTTAAGTTGAAACGTGGTGGAGGCGTGATCTAAACATGTTTCGACAGAAACTTCTGTCATCCTCAGTTGATAGATTTACAAAGCGTTAGAAGTTGAATTTATAAGTAGGAAAAATGCTAATTACATAGTAACAACGGAATGTATATAAAACGTGGCAATGTGAAAATTAAAAGGATAATTTCAGATTTACGTGATGCAGTTGTTGATTCAAAGAAGGTTTTAAGATAAAAGAGGCATTTCATATTCAAAGAGAAAAACCTTCTTTGAATCAACAACTGCATCACGTAAGTCTGAAATTATCCTTTTAATTTTCACATTGCCACGTTTTATGTACATTCCGTTGTTACTATGTAATTAGCATTTTTCCTACTTATAAATTCAACTTCTAACGCTTTGTAAATCTATCAACTGAGGATGACAGAAGTTTCTGTCGAAACATGTTTAGATCACGCCTCCACCACGTTTCAACTTAAGATAAAAGAGGCATTTCATATTCAAAGAGAAAAACCTTCTTTGAATCAACAACTGCATCACGTAAATCTGAAATTATCCTTTTAATTTTCACAATAGCTAACCAATGACTCCTAAAAAAAAGAAAGAACAATGGTTATTGCCTTGTGAACCGGTACACCAGGACAGAACCGAGCACTCGCTTCCAAGGTTGCATTCGTTATCATAATGTGTTTTCAGTACGCATGCGCATAATGGTTCCTTCCTCGATTCTTGCTTTCTACCTTCCTCTGAGTGTCGGATGGATCTTAGAGAAATAGGGAATACACCTCTACCCAGTTTCTTCTGCATTGGCAAGGGGAATTTACCCGTATTAACGGAGCGTACAGAAACATTGATGACATGTTAATGACATCTTGTTAGTTTAGTATTCTAAACGAGAATATTAAAACGCATGATTTTAAAGTTCTTTCTGGCTTTGGGGATGAGCAGGCCACAAGACGCATTTCCCACTACGACAATACTAAAGAGAAATATTTTTCATCCATAAAACCAAGGTGGAAGATTATAAACCCAAATGACTGAGTTTACGTGTGATCCATAAAGTCTTTGATAAACATACCCAGTTCAAAAATAGACCTAAAGAAATTGACTATAGAGTAGGGAATCCAGGATGAGCTGATTTTTCAGTCTGCTGTAAAATTTAACTTCAGCTTACAGCTTGTGGGGGGAAGGTGGGTATTGAAACTTTGAACATGATTTGCTCACTGCGGCAACATGTTGAACTTTATTTTTGACTAATTTACAACTCCATGCTTCTCTTTCTTGCCAATTAAAATGAAGGACTCCATTGAGTCTTATCAAGAGTTTTAAAATCGTACACTACGCTCTTACCTCTGCAAGCTTTTCGTCCAATAGCCCCAGCGATAGAACGTAGGCTTCTGAATCCAGCTGTCAACACGTGACGCCGGTCCCCTGCCACTATCTGCAGCAGTTGTCTTCTGTTGAACCTTCGCCCGATACCCACCGCGTAACACTTGATGTTCTTCCGACGAAACAGTTGACCAGGACGAGCGACGTTGTCGTGGGATCGACCATCAGTCATCACTATTGCAACCTAAATCATGCAGTTAAGAAGTCCACATTTTATTTTAGACGGCATTGCACACACTTTAACATGGGTTCATTTCTTAGAGGCAAAATACTATAAGTAGAAGTACCGAGAGAGAAAGTGTGTAAACCAACCTTAATTTGTAATCTGGAGAAGGTATATTTAATAAAAACAAAAACAAAAGCAACAGACTTGAACAAGAGAAGATTCACCTTGCGGGCTCCTCTCCGTGCGTATCTGAACACCCGGGAGTAAGTATATCGCATGGCATATCCGGTCTTTGTGCCACCCCTGGGGTATCGTATACGGCTGATTGCATTTAGCAACTGACTCTTACGACGATAGCGTCTAAAGTCGAAGATGAGACGAGGTGTGGATGAAAATAACACGACTCCAATTCGGGTTTGTCCGTTGTCAGTGTTAAATTGGCTGACGATCGCCTTGACGAAGTTGAGGCATCTTCGGAAGTTTCCTCTTCCATAAGCCTCAATACTTCCCGAGCCATCAATGACGAAGGCCAAGTCGACCAGTGCTCGGCAACCTAATAAAAGGTACAGCGAAAAACTAGACGTCAGGAGAATTGCTTTACATTCAACCCGTGTACATGTTAACTCCTGCGGTTATGAATAACGTGATTAGAGTGAACATCTCCGTGCAATGGGAAATGTTTAGGTCGATGTCTGCGTATAAAAAGTTGCCCAGTAACGTAATTGTCTTTAATTATAAGTTCATTTATTTATCCTGAACTCGGGCATGCAGAATAGTTTATCGTTCATTTAGTGCTCAACAAAGGAAAAGTGAAAAGTATGCCCATGTTACATCGGGTGCATTGTCCTTATAACGATGTTTGAGTTTGTTTTTGTTTGTAGTGAATATCCACACAATCTCTACCAAGACCCTATATCATATAACATATATCCCTGTAAAATTGCAACATCACAAACTCGAGTATTGGGCGGTCGAATTGGGCTTCCTCCTGTAATAAATAATTGAAAAGACTTCAATTGGATTTTATAGCCGTTTGAAGGCAGTGATCACGTCATGAACTATGAAAGAATGAACATTATGAAAAGCAGGTCTTCTCTTTTAAGAAAAAATAGGTAAAAATAGAGCTATGAAGTGTACGAAGAGAAAACCTTAAATAACAAAGTTCTGTTGAAAGTGAGCACAGATTATTTTAGTCATGAATGGCATGAATATCACAACGGTTTGTAACACGAAAAATTGGAAATGGTTTTCTCGATTTTCCATTTGACACTATTTCAAATTGACACTTAACACTAAAAGACAATACAAAATCCTAAGCTGGCTTTTCTCAAAAAAAATTTTCATTAATTGTCGCGATAATAATAAAATGTATTAATATTAATATTAATATTATTACCATTATTATTAGAGCGGTTTTCAATTGAGTGTCGAAAGTAATTCTCGTTTTGTTTTGGTTTTGCATTGCTTCGCTCTGTGATTAGCCAAGAAACTCGCGCCACTTTCTCAACCAATGATAAGCAAAACCAAAACCAATCGCGTCGTGCACGCGTGTATTTTCCCGCGGTTTACGCCGGCTACATGTAATTGCTTCGTATTCTGATTCGCTCATTGCACTGCTTACTTCTGTTGTGATTGGTTGGAAAAATTGCTTTGGTTTTGGTTTTACGACACTCAAATGAAAAGCGCTCTATTATTATTATTATTATTATTATTATTATTATTATTATTATCATCATCATTATTGTCATTAATAATAATAATAATAATAATAATAATGATAATAATAATAATAATATTATTATTATTATTATTATTATTATCGGCCTCAGGATGTACTCACTAGAGAGACCTTATATCTCATGTCACTTGATCGTAAGAAGAACAGTAATACATTTTATTACTCTGGCGAAATCCATGAATTAGATGAAACCTCTTTTCGTTAAAATTTGGACATTATACAGAGTTTTCAAAAAGCGCTCCACACAAAAATCCTCCATAACACAGTCACTTCAATCAAATTACCTTGTCATTAACAGTAAATCAAACACAAAAATTTAAACCATTGGTTACCTCTCCTAAAGCATCTCCTCCTTCGACGCAGGATCTGTCGCCTATTGAGAGCTTTGTCGAACACTTGCATACACGAAATTCGTCCTCGGAAATACCTTCCATCTCCGATGCGAGCTCCCATTCTCACGGGGTAGTTAGTAGCCAGTCTAAATCGACCCACGTACCTATTGGCCGTGAACCGATTATTGACAAACAACTTGGCTCGCCCGGTCCGTTGGTCATAAGTACAACCAACAAACTGCCAACGTCCAGGTTGCACTGTTCTGCTCGCCACGTGTCTGCTGGAACGGCGTCCTCTACGTTTTGTGAACCGTGCAAACAGCATTCTCGGTGTAATCATCCAGAAGTGTACGCCCCAGCCGTTCGGCATGTAGTTGAAGATGGGTCCAGCTCTTCCCTGGTGGAAGATCCACGCACAGAGGGTGATGGCATATCTTGTGTCCAGCCTTCCTCGATTTGGGAATTGAATGTAGCTGTTTGACCGCCCGTAGAAATAATAAGAGGCGCCAGCTCTTCCAAAGGGGCCTGGAGCAGACCTGACACCCCTGAGATATGCTGAGGGATTTCTGTACCGCCCGATATCCCTTCCACGTGTTGATGACGAAAGTGGGTATACAGCAACGGCACGTGCACGACCTAGAAGTGAAGACAAAAGTTAATGAATTTGCGAATTAGGGGTTATAAAATTACTTTTCGCATAATAGTTTAATCCTCGTAATGGAAATATATAATTTTTTACGATAACCTGTGCCTCTTCCATTAAATAAAAACTAGAACTGAATAGTTTTCACTAAAGCTGCCCCCGTATTTTAAGTTTTGAGTAGCTGTGTGGTTGTAAATATTAAAATACTGAATACATTGTTGCTCATTTCTGCATTGTTGTTAGTGAAATAAAGCAGTTCTGTAATTTCATGTGTAAGAAGCATATTTCTCCAGGACATCAATGGCAGAAGCAATATTTGATTTAGTGTCATTGTTCAACAATTGAGATTTAGATGGCTGTTTTGTCTTAGTTCCGCGGATTTCGTCGGGTTTGTTTACGTATAGATCAAGTAATACGAAATTCCGTGAATTGAGAATCACAGAAAAACAGACAATAAGCTTGCCTGAAAAAAAAAATATATTTAGATGAGCCTGAGTTTATGCCTGAAAAGTAAACGCGTTGAATATAATTTTTTTCTCGAGGTAATCTTCCCGAAGACGAAGCAAGCGAATACGAGGACAATTTACTTGAATGGAACTGAGCATGTTTTTCGCAAATTTCGCTGGAAGTTGCTTGGAATACAAAAAATCGGTGAATTTAATATAAAGTACGGTATAAATTCACATTCAAACTTGTACTTTTTTGAAAGATAGACTCCCAGAAGCGCTCAAACATTTCGGAAAAGGTCTATTATTCTTGTGATGATTCGCAGTGAAAGCACATGTCTCTTCGCCACCATTTGCCCTCGAAGAGGGATTTCTTCGCTATGAACTAACCGATTTCCATTGTTTAACCTGTCGAGTGTTCCGTGGATCTTGTTATTTTGATTTGCAGTTTTAAAAAGCTGTCTTTTCCTTCTGAGAACGGCATACTCGACTGCTAGCAGCCATTATGATGTGAAAGCAACAATGTTACCCGGCACAACCTTGCGCGCCTAGTTTCATCAAATCGGGAACGCTTCCCACACTACAAACACATTTCTTACATTTCTTACATTTTTGAAATTCCTCGTAGAAATTTACGCGGGGACTCCTAGAGTGCCTCCTCGGGTTTTGGCCTCTGGGCCAAAACCCTGCGGGGGCAATAAAGGATATAACTCTTTGTTGACGAGAATGAAACAGAGTGCAGTTTTTTTAGTGTGTATCTTTCAATACACAACAAATGCGTAATGGCGTAGGTCAAAGGGAAATGTTTTCTTGATTTTCGGTTTGACACTATTTCAATTTGATACTAAACACTGCCGGATAACATTAAGCTGACTTATTCTCGATAAGGTTGCTCGTTATTCATAATGGTTATCATAAAATATATTGTGAGAATGAATATATTTCTATATTCTGTCCCAGGATTTAGTCACTTCAGCAACCTTGTATCATGCGACTACATCTTGTATAAGACAAACGATGATACATTTTATTACGGGGGCAGGACGGCCGAGCGGTTAGGGTGATGGATTTCAATGCGGTTACCCCGTGTTCAAATCCCACTCTGGCCGCTAGCTGGTCTTGTTCTGGGTTGTCCCTGGTTGAAGTCCTCAGTTATCCTTGTAAATAGCCAACTGGTTTGCCTTCGGCCAGTTGGGATTCTTATCATGTTGAGTTTATTATTTGCATTATTTGTTCTGTTATTAGACGTTTCAGATTGTAAAGCGCTATTGGATAGTGATGGAAATAGCGCTATATAAATAAAGTATAATAATAATAATAATAATTCTTATTATTATTTTATCAACCTGTTTTCTTTAACAGTTGGACATTTTGGAGAGCTTTGATCAAGCAGTACACACATAACAAAGTCACTTCAATCAATTTTTGTTTCTTAACCCCTTCAATGCCAACTTTCTGCACGTCTTTTCTTGCAATTTGCTGAGGGTAGGAGTTCAAGACGTCCTCGCTATTCCATATAAGGGGTTACCACGGCCATTTCGCTGGTCCACAACACCGAAGGCTCTATCTTTGTTGTCACGCTCTTCACGCTAGCTGTCGTTTATTTCTAAATGAACACTGCAGCTACAATTCGTTGTTTATTTGATTTATAAGTGTGTAGTGTGTTTTTCGAATCATTTTCCACCTCAGAAGCCCCCTGCCTTGCATCATAGAGCTGGGTTGATGGGCAGAGGCAATCCTTCGAAAGAAAACAGAGGTGAGAAGCAATTTCACACGAAGTGGGCCGCTCAAAGTATTCAAGCGAGTAATGGTAGTCTACGAATGGATGTTGTGTGTTTAGTCGTTTTGTGAGTAGATTCCGGGACCTGGCATGGCAATTTTGGAGAGTTCTCACTTGTAAATAAAGCAATCGGTGAAATATTTTTCCAGCAGGACCGGGTGGCTAAACAGAGACCAGTGAGTGCAAGTGAAATCAAAAGCGTTATCCGCGTTGCGCTAAACAAGTGAGCAGGTAAATGTGGAACAGATTTCAAGAAGTGGAGTCGAAGTTTGCTGCCAACATAGAATTTTACCTTCAAAAGATATTTTTGTCCGAAAAACGTCAAGGCAAAGTTGCTTATTTTTGGTGTTGTCAATGGACATTCAAAGGCAACATTTTTGGTTTTGCAACAAAATAAATGGTCATACTTGATGAAAATTGGGAGTTTTGGTCAGTTTATGGAGTGATGAAGTCTACGTAATTGAGGATTTGGCAATAAGAATTCTCATTTCAACCATAGCAAGGGATTTGGGAAAGTTGTAGGTTTTCAAAGCACTAACGCTGTTTGTGACGTAGTGCATGAGTACCTCAATAAGGCACTTAAGGGGTTAACAGTGCATCGAAGACTAAAAACAATACTTGTAAACTTCATTAATAATGCATAAGAGTGATGACCAATCTACGGGTAGTATGTGAGTCACATGCACACTTCTGTAAACCCCAATACAAATCAACTGCTGTATTAACGTTTGATGCAGAGCCCTGCTCAGCTAATTAGCATGCATTAACTTTTGATGCAGATCTCTACTGATTAACATGACAAACACAATCTATTGTTTCATTTCACAGGTAAGATAAAATATTCACGTGAGATCTGTAAGGGCGTTTACAATGGCTCGTATTTTATCTACTACATAAAACTTTTGGTTACCTCTCCTAAAGCATCTCCTCCTTCGACGCAGGATCTGTCGCCTATTGAGAGCTTTGTCGAACACTTGCATACACGAAATTCGTCCTCGGAAATACCTTCCATCTCCGATGCGAGCTCCCATTCTCACGGGGTAGTTAGTAGCCAGTCTAAATCGACCCACGTACCTATTGGCCGTGAACCGATTATTGACAAACAACTTGGCTCGCCCGGTCCGTTGGTCATAAGTACAGCCAACAAACTGCCAACGTCCAGGTTGCACTGTTCTGCTCGCCACGTGTCTGCTGGAACGGCGTCCTCTACGTTTTGTGAACCGTGCAAACAGCATTCTCGGTGTAATCATCCAGAAGTGTACGCCCCAGCCGTTCGGCATGTAGTTGAAGATGGGTCCAGCTCTTCCCTGGTGGAAGATCCACGCACAGAGGGTGATGGCATATCTTGTGTCCAGCCTTCCTCGATTTGGGAATTGAATGTAGCTGTTTGACCGCCCGTAGAAATAATAAGAGGCGCCAGCTCTTCCAAAGGGGCCTGGAGCAGACCTGACACCCCTGAGATATGCTGAGGGATTTCTGTACCGCCCGATATCCCTTCCACGTGTTGATGACGAAAGTGGGTATACAGCAACGGCACGTGCACGACCTAGAAAGACAAAAGTTAATGAATTTGCGAATTAGGGGTTATAAAATTACTTTTCGCATAATAGTTTAATCCTCGTAATGGAAATATATAACTTTTTACGATAACCTGTGCCTCTTCCATTAAATAAACACTAGAACTGAATAGTTTTCACTAAAGCTGCCCCCGTATTTTAAGTTTTGAGTAGCTGTGTGGTTGTAAATATTAAAATACTGAATACATTGTTGCTCATTTCTGCATTGTTGTTAGTGAAATAAAGCAGTTCTGTAATTTCATGTGTAAGAAGCATATTTCTCCAGGACATCAATGGCAGAAGCAATATTTGATTTAGTGTCATTGTTCAACAATTGAGATTTAGATGGCTGTTTTGTCTTAGTTCCGCGGATTTCGTCGGGTTTGTTTACGTATAGATCAAGTAATACGAAATTCCGTGAATTGAGAATCACAGAAAAACATACAATAAGCTTGCCTGAAAAAAAAAAATTTAGGTGAGCCTGAGTTTATGCCTGAAAAGTAAACGCGTTGAATATAATTTTTTTCTCGAGTTAATCTTCCCGAAGACGAAGCAAGCGAATACGAGGACAATTTACTTGAATGGAACTGAGCATGTTTTTCGCAAATTTCGCTGGAAGTTGCTTGGAATACAAAAAATCGGTGAATTTAATATAAAGTACGGTATAAATTCACATTCAAACTTGTACTTTTTTGAAAGATAGACTCCCAGAAGCGCTCAAACATTGCGGTAAAGGTCTATTATTCTTGTGATGATTCGCAGTGAAAGCACATGTCTCTTCGCCACCATTTGCCCTCGAAGAGGGATTTCTTCGCTATGAACTAACCGATTTCCATTGTTTAACCTGTCGAGTGTTCCGTGGATCTTGTTATTTTGATTTGCAGTTTTAAAAAGCTGTCTTTTCCTTCTGAGAACGGCATACTCGGCTGCTAGCAGCCATTATGATGTGAAAGCAACAATGTTACCCGGCACAACCTTGCGCGCCTAGTTTCATCAAATCGGGAACGCTTCCCACACTACAAACACATTTCTTACATTTCTTACATTTTTGAAATTCCACGTATATATTTACGCGGGGACTCCTAGAGTGCCTCCTCGGGTTTTGGCCTCTGGGCCAAAACCCTGCGGGGGCAATAAAGGATATAACTATTTGTTGAGGAGAATGAAACAGAGTGCAGCTTTTTTAGTGTGTACGTTTCAATACACAACAAATGCGTAATGGCGTAGGTCAAAGGGAAATGTTTTCTTGATTTTCGTTTTGACACTATTTCAACTTGATACTAAACACTGCCGGATAACATTAAACTGACTTATTCTTGATAAGGTTGCTCGTTATTCATAATGGTTATCATAAAATGTATTGTGAGAATGAATATATTTCTATATTCTGTCCCAGGATTTAGTCACTTCAGCAACCTTGTATCATGCGACTACATCTTGTATAAGACAAACGATGATACATTTTATTACGGGGGCAGGACGGCCGAGCGGTTAGGGTGATCGATTTCAATGCAGTTACCCCGTGTTCAAATCCCACTCTGGCCGCTAGCTGGTCTTGTTCTGGGTTGTCCCTGGTTGAAGTCCTCGGTTATCCTTGTAAATAGCCAAATGGTTTGCCTTCGGCCAGTTGGGATTCTTGTCATGTTGAGTTTATTATTTGCATTATTTGTTCTGTTATTAGACGTTTCAGATTGTAAAGCGCTATTGGATAGTGATGGAAATAGCGCTATAAAAATAAAGTATGATAATAATAATAATAATAATTATTATTATTATTATTATATTTATTATTCTATTACCTGTTTTCTTTAACAGTTGGACATTTTGGAGAGATTTGATTAAGCAGTACACACATAACAAAGTCACTTCAATCAATTTTTGTTTGTTAACCCCTTCAATGCCAACTTTTTGCACGTCTTTTCTTGCAATATGCTGAGGGTAGTTGTTCAAGAGCTCCTCGCTATTCCATATAAGGGGTTACCAGGAGGATTTCACTGGTCCACAACACCGAGGGCTCTATCTTTCTTGTCACGCTTGTCACGCTAGCTGTCGTTTATTTCTAAATGAACACTGCAGCTACAATTTTTTTGCTTGTTTGATTTATAAGTGTGTAGTGTGTTTTTCGAACCATTTTCCACCTCAGAAGCCCCCTGCCTTGCATCATAAAGCTGAGTTGATGGGCAGAGGCAATCCTTCGAAAGAAAACGGAGGTGAGAAGCAATTTTACACGAAGTGGGCCGCTCAAAGTATTCAAGCGAGTGATGGTAGTCTACGAATGGATGTTGTGTGTTTAGTCGTTTTGTGAGTAGATTCCGGGACCTGGCATGGCGATTTTGGAGAGTTCTCACTTGTAAATAAAGCAATCGGTGAAATATTTTTCCAGCAGGACCGGGTGGCTCGACACGGTTCTAAAAAATAGCTGAAATGAAAATTGGCGGACTGTCTTGCGCCCTTTATGTAAGAACTTCCCATAATTCCTTTGGGTTACCAAAGCAAAAATTACAGACCATTGAGTGCAAGTGAAATTAAAAGCGTTATCCGCGTCGCGCTAAACAAGTGAGCAGGTAAATGTGGAACAGATTTCAAGAAGTGGAGTCGGCGTTTGCTGCCAACATAGAATTTTAGCTTCAAAAGATATTTTTGTCCGAAAAACTTCAAGGCAAAGTTGATTATTTTTGGTGTTGTCAATGGACATTCAAAGCCAACATTTTTGGCTCTAACGGCACTAACGGCACTAACGGTGTTAAGTGCCTCAATAAGGCACTTAAGGGGTTAACAGTGCATCGAAATAAAAAAACAATACATGTAAACTTTATTAATAATTAATAAGAGTGATGACCAATCTACGGGTAGTATGTGAGTCACATGCACACTTCTTTAAACCCTAATACAAATCAACTGCTGTATTAACGTTTGATGCAGAGCCCTGCTCAGCTAATTAGCATGCATTAACTTTTGATGCAGATCTCCACTGATTAACATGACTAACACAATCTATTGTTTCATTTCACAGGTAAGATAAAATATTCACGTGAGATCTGTAAGGGTGTTTACAATGGCTCGTATTTTATCTACTACATAAAACTTTTGGTTACCTCTCCTAAAGCATCTCCTCCTTCGACGCAGGATCTGTCGCCTATTGAGAGCTTTGTCGAACACTTGCATACACGAAATTCGTCCTCGGAAATACCTTCCATCTCCGATGCGAGCTCCCATTCTCACGGGGTAGTTAGTAGCCAGTCTAAATCGACCCACGTACCTATTGGCCGTGAACCGATTATTGACAAACAACTTGGCTCGCCCGGTCCGTTGGTCATAAGTACAGCCAACAAACTGCCAACGTCCAGGTTGCACTGTTCTGCTCGCCACGTGTCTGCTGGAACGGCGTCCTCTACGTTTTGTGAACCGTGCAAACAGGATTCTCGGTGTAATCATCCAGAAGTGTACGCCCCAGCCGTTCGGCATGTAGTTGAAGATGGGTCCAGCTCTTCCCTGGTGGAAGATCCACGCACAGAGGGTGATGGCATATCTTGTGTCCAGCCTTCCTCGATTTGGGAATTGAATGTAGCTGTTTGACCGCCCGTAGAAATAATAAGAGGCGCCAGCTCTTCCAAAGGGGCCTGGAGCAGACCTGACACCCCTGAGATATGCTGAGGGATTTCTGTACCGCCCGATATCCCTTCCACGTGTTGATGACGAAAGTGGGTATACAGCAACGGCACGTGCACGACCTAGAAGTGAAGACAAAAGTTAATGAATTTGCGAATTAGGGGTTATAAAATTACTTTTCGCATAATAGTTTAATCCTTGTAATGGAAATATATAACCTGTGCCTCTTCCATTAAATAAACATAAAGGATATAACTATTTGTTGAGGAGAATGAAACAGAGCGCAGCTTTTGTAGTATGTACGTAACAACGTGCTAGACGATGTATGATAATGCTCATCTAATTTAAGTCTCAATGTTAGTTACCATTGATACATCGTAAAATATGTGGTTACCCCCAAGTGCATATACATAATAAAAACAAGAGGCTAAAATAGCCTGAACTCGGGCCTGGAAAATTAGTGTATCCTTCATTTAGTACTAAACTAAAGAAAAGTAAAAAGTCAGTTCATGTTACATCGGGCACTTTGTCCTTGAAATGATGTTCGAGTTTGAGTTTGTTTGTAGTGAATATCCACAGCATCCCTATCAACATATATTCCCATAAAATTACCAAATGAGAAACTCAAGCATTGCTAATAACTTGATACTTGTATAGGAAAAAACCAGACCAACAGAACAGAAAAAGGAAAAAAAAGGCTATTTGTGGTGCTCCAGCGTAGATTCCAACTCGGCCCTCTTGCACCAAAGGCGACAGCATGGTGAATGAAATGAAAATGATCTCCTTATTCGAAATGACTAAATACAGTGCTGATCGATGGATAAAGTTTGCTCAGTGTTTCAGAAAGGAAATTCCTATATATCGGTTTAGAATTCGACATTTGTTCAGAGAAACCTCCGAAGTGACTCAAAGAAGCACCATTTGAGGACAAATTGAAACATCTTTCCAAGATGGTCGACCTTCTGTTCGGTGGTGCGTGGCAAGATTCACGCGCGCTCAAGTCACGTGAGGAAATTTTCAACGTCGTGGAGCTCGGACTCATAGTACGAAAAGGTTAAAAAGCAACAACAACACTTACCTCTTCCAGGCCGTACGGGTCTTACTGGACGAACGGGTCGTGCACCTGGAATTAACATAATTACTGAAAATGAGAGACGTCAAAAGAAAGACACTTTTGCTCATAACCTCTGAAACCACGCTTATTGATGTTTTTAAGAATTACTTTTCTAGTAAACATGCTCGACAGTTTTAGTCTTAAGCATACATTCTGCAAATTATAATTCGCCGGCGAACGATAACTTAACTTGCGTGGTATATGAAATCAATTTCCTGACCCAAACCAGTTAAGAAGCGAATGAAACGTTCTTTTGCAATTCCGGGTAAACGTCTTTCCTCGTCTTTCCTCGTGGGCCTGTTGAAAGCGAGGAAAACTAGACGAGGGCGGTAAAATTTTCAAAGGCACCTGACACACTCAACCGACATTGCATGCAATCCAAAATTTGGCCAGTGACATTGACCTATCGCGCTATTGTTGCTGTGGGACAGAAAGCGCTCCCAGCTAAAATTCCATAGCCTTGGTGTACCAGAGAAGCTCACGACCTCACAAATCCCTGGGGGTACCAGTAAATGTAACAACGCATATGATCTTGAAATTGTTCTTCGTATTCTCAAAAACGGTATATAGTTGTAAACACTTTCTTTTGATTTGGATGTTACATAATGACTCCATTACAAGGAATGTCAGAATCGTCCAGATTAAAGACATTTTAAAGGGTAAACCATCTACGTAAAATAAAACAAACCATTTACATGACAGAACACTTGTACCTCGACAAGCTCGACGGCCAATAGCTCCAGCGATGGATCGCAGGTTCCTGAATCCTGCTGTCAGCACGTGACGCCGGTCCCCTGCCGCTATCTGTAAAAGCTGTCTTCTGTTAAACTTACGGCCGATGCCCACCGCGTAACACTTGATGTTCTTCCGGCGAAACAGTCGAGCAGGACCAACCACACTGTCAAATGATCGACCATCAGTCATCACTACGACAACCTACAGATTCAAAGAGAATGAGACCGCAATGAAGCGTCGTAGTTGGCAAAGCGCATGTTCTAAACATATTCTGATTTTATTTTAGTCAGAGTTCGCTAGGGAAAGTGGAATATGGCGCACTGAGTGACAGAGCTGATACTTATTACTCTGGTAACTTGGTTACGAAAAAGCCTAAGAAAATAAACTTTAAGAAGGACGTCACCTTTCGGACTCCTCTCCGAGCGTATCTGAACACCCTGTAGTAAGTATAACGCATGGCCTTTCCGGTCTTTGTGCCACCCCTGGGGTAACGAATGCGGTTGATTGCATTTAAAACTTGCCCCTTGCGACGATATCGTCTAAAACCAAAGATAAGGCGAGGTCTGGACGAGAATAATACGACGCCAATTCGGGTTTGTCCGTTGTTAATGTTAAATTGTCTGACGATGGCTTTGACGAAGTTGAGGCATCTTCGGAAGTTTCCTCTTCCGTAAGCCTCAATGCTTCCTGAACCGTCAATGACGAAAGAGATGTCGACTTTGGCATGACAAACTGTGAAAAAGAAAATAAAATAAATAATGAAAATCAGTGGAAGTAGTTTAATGTTCGGCTCTCATCCTCTCTTTCTTGTAGTTTGTTTGATCCACTGAAGAATTCACTTTACACGGATATTAGTACAGAACGGGAATATTCCTAATGAACTTTATAACACATCTTCATGTAAAATGCATCCTATACTAGAGGGAGTTGACAGAACAGCTAAGAAGCCAATCGTTAAGAACGGCTTTGGAAACGTGGCGATAAATTGCTCGTTCCCAAAAACTAGTGTTTTCTTCTCTGTTTCCTAAGCGAAATCCTGCTCACATGATCAGAGAGGAATGACTTACCCCTTCCAGGCGGTAAAGGTCTTGGCGGACGAACAGGTCGAGCACCGGTGAAAATAATTTGACAACGGAAAATTCAGACCAAAATTCTGTTTTCTTGGCCGACACAATGTCAGCAAAGGGCAACCAACTTCTCTCTTTTTTCACCGCTGATAGTACCCTTCATAATTACGTATAAGAAAATAACATGCACACATCTTGCAAACGTAATTAAAGCAGGTTATTAACATGATTATCGTTGTTATCGACGTCGTCGTCGTCATCATTATCAACATTAAACTCATCATCATCATCATCACCATGATCATCATTATCATCAATATCATCATCATCATCATCATCAATATCACCTTCATCATCAACAATACGAAGATCTTCATCATTATCATCATCATCATCAACATCATCATAAAGACCGCTTTAATCAACATATTAAATCATAAACACCGCTTTAATGAACATAGGCGGCCTATTATCAACCCTTCAAGTTATAATCTCACTGCGGTCTCCGAACACTTCCTTGCCAGTGATCATACTATCAGTGATCATATGATCCTGATACCTCTCGAACAATTATATACCAAACGTGATTCCATTAGAAAGGCTCGTGAGGCATTTCTTATTCAGTTAGGTAAACCATTAGAACCTGCGGCCTTAACAAACGCCATGAAATGTAATGTTAAGTTTTTATGACTTTATTCTACTCTTTTTCTGTATCATTTAAATCTTATATCATTTTAGTCGCCTTGTTATTTTCCTGTAGCTTTGACATATCACGTACTATCTCATGTCATTTCCGGTAAATATAAATACCATGCAAACTCGCGTTTTCCTTAAATAACCCTGAAGAAGGCTGGTGTTGGCCAGCCGAAATATCGTATTTACGTTTTTACACGTTGTTTGACCAGCCCTTGCAGTATTTTCCTACATTATTATCACCATAAACATCATCATCGCCAACAACATCATCAACATCATAATCATCATCAACATCATCATCATCACCATAATCATCATCATCATCATCATCATCATCATCATCATCATAATCATAATTATCATCATCATCATCATCACCATAAACATCATCATCATCATCACGACCATCAGCATCATCATCATTATCATCAACCTCGTCATCATCGTCATCATCAAGATTATCATCATCATCATCATTATAATAAACAACATCATCATTATCATCAGCAACATAATCATATTCATAATCATTAACATCATTAACATAATCATCATGAACATCATCATCACCAACATCATCATCATCATCATCAACACCATCATCATCATCATCATCATCATCAATATTATGATCATCGTCAGCATAATCACGATCATCATCAATATCATCATCATCATCATCAATCCAATATGACCTACATCATCATCATCATCATCATCATCAACATCCTCATCATCATCATCATCAACATTAACATCATCAACATAATCATCATTAACATCATCTTCATCAACATCATCATCATCATCATCTTAAACATCATCATCAATATCGTCATCATCACCATCAATATCACCTTCATTATCATCATCACCATAATCATCAACATCATCATCATCATCATCATCATCAACATCATCATCATCACCATAATCATCAACATCATCATCATCATCATCATCAACATCATCATCATCATCACCATAATCATCATCATCATCATCATCAACATCATCATCATCATCATCATCATCATCAACATAATCATCAACATCAACATCATCAACATAATCATGATTAACATCATCATCATCTTAAACATCATCATCAATATCTTCATCATCATCATCAATATCACCTTCATCATCATCATCACCATAATCATCAACATCATCATCATCATCAATATCACCTTCATCATCATCATCACCATAATCATCAACATCATCATCATCATCATCATCATCAACATCATCATCATCACCATAATCATCAACATCATCATCATCATCATCATCAACATCATCATCATCATCACCATAATCATCATCATCATCATCATCAACAACAACATCATCATCATCATCATCAACATCAACATCAACATCATCATCATCATCAATATCATCATCATCATCAACATAATCATCAACATCAACATCATCAACATAATCATCATTAACATCATCATCATCATCTTAAACATCATCATCTTAAACATCATCATCAACATCAATATCACCTTCATCATCATCATCACCATAATCATCATCATCAATATCATCATCAACATCATCATCATTTTTAAGATCATCATTATCAACATCAACATCAACATTATCATGAACATCATCATCAACATTATCATCAACATCATCATCATTATCATCAACATCATCATCATCAGCAACATAATCATCATCATAAGTATTAACATCATTAACATAATCATCATGAACATCATCATCATCATCATCAACATCATCATCATCATCATCATAAACATCATCCTCAATATTATCATCAACAACATCAATATCACCTTCATCATCGTCATCAACATCATCATCAACATCATCATCATCAAAAGATATTTTTGTCCGAAAAACTTCAAGGCAAAGTTGCTTATTTTTGGTGTTGTCAATGGACATTCAGAGCCAACATTTTTGGCTCTAACGGCACTAACGGCACTAACGGTGTTAAGTGCCTCAATAAGGCACTTAAGGGGTTAACAGTGCATCGAAATAAAAAAACAATACTTGTAAACTTTATTAATAATTCATAAGAGTGATGACCAATCTACGGGTAGTATGTGAGTCACATGCACACTTCTGTAAACCCCAATACAAATCAACTGCTGTATTAACGTTTGATGCAGAGCCCTGCTCAGCAAATTAGCATGCATGATGCAGATCTCTACTGATTAACATGACAAACACAATCTATTGTTTCATTTCACAGGTAAGATAAAATATTCACGTGAGATCTGTAAGGGTGTTTACAATGACTCGTATTTTATCTACTACATAAAACTTTTGGTTACCTCTCCTAAAGCATCTCCTCCTTCGACGCAGGATCTGTCGCCTATTGAGAGCTTTGTCGAACACTTGCATACACGAAATTCGTCCTCGGAAATACCTTCCATCTCCGATACGAGCTCCCATTCTCACGGGGTAGTTAGTAGCCAGTCTAAATCGACCCACGTACCTATTGGCCGTGAACCGATTATTGACAAACAACTTGGCTCGCCCGGTCCGTTGGTCATAAGTACAACCAACAAACTGCCAACGTCCAGGTTGCACTGTTCTGCTCGCCACGTGTCTGCTGGAACGGCGTCCTCTACGTTTTGTGAATCGTGCAAACAGGATTCTCGGTGTAATCATCCAGAAGTGTACGCCCCAGCCGTTCGGCATGTAGTTGAAGATGGGTCCAGCTCTTCCCTGGTGGAAGATCCACGCACAGAGGGTGATGGCATATCTTGTGTCCAGCCTTCCTCGATTTGGGAATTGAATGTAGCTGTTTGACCGCCCGTAGAAATAATAAGAGGCGCCAGCTCTTCCAAAGGGGCCTGGAGCAGACCTGACACCCCTGAGATATGCTGAGGGATTTCTGTACCGCCCGATATCCCTTCCACGTGTTGATGACGAAAGTGGGTATACAGCAACGGCACGTGCACGACCTAGAAGTGAAGACAAAAGTTAATGAATTTGCGAATTAGGGGTTATAAAATTACTTTTCGCATAATAGTTTAATCCTTGTAATGGAAATATATAACCTGTGCCTCTTCCATTAAATAAACATAAAGGATATAACTATTTGTTGAGGAGAATGAAACAGAGCGCAGCTTTTGTAGTATGTACGTAACAACGTGCTAGACGATGTATGATAATGCTCATCTAATTTAAGTCTCAATGTTAGCTACCATTGATACATCGTAAAATACGTGGTTACCCCCAAGTGCATATACATAATAAAAACAAGAGGCTAAAATAGCCTGAACTCGGGCCTGGAAAATTAGTGTATCCTTCATTTAGTACTAAACTAAAGAAAAGTAAAAAGTCAGTTCATGTTACATCGGGCACTTTGTCCTTAAAATGATGTTCGAGTTTGAGTTTGTTTGTAGTGAATATCCACAGCATCCCTATCAACATATATTCCCATAAAATTACCAAATGAGAAACTCAAGCATTGCTAATAACTTGATACTTGTATAGGAAAAAACCAGACCAAGAGAACAGAAAAAGGAAAAAAAAGGCTATTTGTGGTGCTCCAGCGTAGATTCCAACTCGGCCCTCTTGCACCAAAGGCGACAGCATGGTGAATGAAATGAAAATGATCTCCTTATTCGAAATGACTAAATACAGTGCTGATCGATGGATAAAGTTTGCTCAGTGTTTCAGAAAGGAAATTCCTATATATCGGTTTAGAATTCGACATTTGTTCAGAGAAACCTCCGAAGTGACTCAAAGAAGCACCATTTGAGGACAAATTGAAACATCTTTCCAAGATGGTCGACCTTCTGTTCCGTGGTGCGTGGCAAGATTCACGCGCGCTCAAGTCACGTGAGGAAATTTTCAACGTCGTGGAGCTCGGACTCATAGTACGAAAAGGTTAAAAAGCAACAACAACACTTACCTCTTCCAGGCCGTACGGGTCTTACTGGACGAACGGGTCGTGCACCTGGAATTAACATAATTACTGAAAATGAGAGACGTCAAAAGAAAGACACTTTTGCTCATAACCTCTGAAACCACGCTTATTGATGTTTTTAAGAATTACTTTTCTAGTAAACATGCTCGACAGTTTTAGTCTTAAGCATACATTCTGCAAATTATAATTCGCCGGCGAACGATAACTTAACTTGCGTGGTATATGAAATCAATTTCCTGACCCAAACCAGTTAAGAAGCGAATGAAACGTTCTTTTGCAATTCCGGGTAAACGTCTTTCCTCGTCTTTCCTCGTGGGCCTGTTGAAAGCGAGGAAAACTAGACGAGGGCGGTAAAATTTTCAAAGGCACCTGACACACTCAACCGACATTGCATGCAATCCAAAATTTGGCCAGTGACATTGACCTATCGCGCTATTGTTGCTGTGGGACAGAAAGCGCTCCCAGCTAAAATTCCATAGCCTTGGTGTACCAGAGAAGCTCACGACCTCACAAATCCCTGGGGGTACCAGTAAATGTAACAACGCATATGATCTTGAAATTGTTCTTCGTATTCTCAAAAACGGTATATAGTTGTAAACACTTTCTTTTGATTTGGATGTTACATAATGACTCCATTACAAGGAATGTCAGAATCGTCCAGATTAAAGACATTTTAAAGGGTAAACCATCTACGTAAAATAAAACAAACCATTTACATGACAGAACACTTGTACCTCGACAAGCTCGACGGCCAATAGCTCCAGCGATGGATCGCAAGTTCCTGAATCCTGCTGTCAGCACGTGACGCCGGTCCCCTGCCGCTATCTGTAAAAGCTGTCTTCTGTTAAACTTACGGCCGATGCCCACCGCGTAACACTTGATGTTCTTCCGGCGAAACAGTCGAGCAGGACCAACCACACTGTCAAATGATCGACCATCAGTCATCACTACGACAACCTACAGATTCAAAGAGAATGAGACCGCAATGAAGCGTCGTAGTTGGCAAAGCGCATGTTCTAAACATATTCTGATTTTATTTTAGTCAGAGTTCGCTAGGGAAAGTGGAATATGGCGCACTGAGTGACAGAGCTGATACTTATTACTCTGGTAACTTGGTTACGAAAAAGCCTAAGAAAATAAACTTTAAGAAGGACGTCACCTTTCGGACTCCTCTCCGAGCGTATCTGAACACCCTGTAGTAAGTATAACGCATGGCCTTTCCGGTCTTTGTGCCACCCCTGGGGT
>JAEMWC010000158.1:1037500-1110000 GCA_016490735.1 Pachyseris speciosa
TTCCTCGTAGAAATTTACGCGGGGACTCCTAGAGTGCCTCCTCGGGTTTTGGCCTCAGGGCCAAAACCCTGCGGGGGCAATAAAGGATATAACTCTTTGTTGACGAGAATGAAACAGAGTGCAGTTTTTTTAGTGTGTATCTTTCAATACACAACAAATGCGTAATGGCGTAGGTCAAAGGGAAATGTTTTCTTGATTTTCGGTTTGACACTATTTCAACTTGATACTAAACACTGCCGGATAACATTAAGCTGACTTATTCTCGATAAGGTTGCTCGTTATTCATAATGGTTATCATAAAATATATTGTGAGAATGAATATATTTCTATATTCTGTCCAGGATTTAGTCACTTCAGCAACCTTGTATCATGCGACTACATCTTGTATAAGACAAACGATGATACATTTTATTACGGGGGCAGGACGGCCGAGCGGTTAGGATGATGGATTTCAATGCGGTTACCCCGTGTTCAAATCCCACTCTGGCCGCTAGCTGGTGTTGTTCTGGGTTGTCCCTGGTTGAAGTCCTCAGTTATCCTTGTAAATAGCCAACTGGTTTGCCTTCGGCCAGTTGGGATTCTTATCATGTTGAGTTTATTATTTGCATTATTTGTTCTGTTATTAGACGTTTCAGATTGTAAAGCGCTATTGGATAGTGATGGAAATAGCGCTATATAAATAAAGTATAATAATAATAATAATAATAATTATTATTATTATTTTATCAACCTGTTTTCTTTAACAGTTGGACATTTTGGAGAGCTTTGATCAAGCAGTACACACATAACAAAGTCACTTCAATCAATTTTTGTTTCTTAACCCCTTCAATGCCAACTTTCTGCACGTCTTTTCTTGCAATTTGCTGAGGGTAGGAGTTCAAGACGTCCTCGCTATTCCATATAAGGGGTTACCACGGCCATTTCGCTGGTCCACAACACCGAAGGCTCTATCTTTGTTGTCACGCTTGTCACGCTAGCTGTCGTTTATTTCTAAATGAACACTGCAGCTACAATTCGTTGCTTATTTGATTTATAAGTGTGTAGTGTGTTTTTCGAATCATTTTCCACCTCAGAAGCCCCCTGCCTGGCATCATAGAGCTGGGTTGATGGGCAGAGGCAATCCTTCGAAAGAAAACAGAGGTGAGAAGCAATTTCACACGAAGTGGACCGCTCAAAGTATTCAAGCGAGTGATGGCAGTCCACGAAGTGAAGTTGTGTCTTTAGTAGTTTTGTGAGTGGATTCCGGGACCTAGCATGGCAATTTTGGCGAGCTTTCACTTGTAAATAATGCAATCGGTGAAATATTTTGCCAGCAGGACCGGGTGGCTAAACAGAGACCAGTGAGTGCAAGTGAAATCAAAAGCGTTATCCGCGTTGCGCTAAACAAGTGAGCAGGTAAATGTGGAACAGATTTCAAGAAGTGGAGTCGAAGTTTGCTGCCAACATAGAATTTTACCTTCAAAAGATATTTTTGTCCGAAAAACGTCAAGGCAAAGTTGCTTATTTTTGGTGTTGTCAATGGACATTCAAAGGCAACATTTTTGGTTTTGCAACAAAATAAATGGTCATACTTGATGAAAATTGGGAGTTTTGGTCAGTTTATGGAGTGATGAAGTCTACGTAATTGAGGATTTGGCAATAAGAATTCTCATTTCAACCATAGCAAGGGATTTGGGAAAGTTGTAGGTTTTCAAAGCACTAACGCTGTTTGTGACGTAGTGCATGAGTACCTCAATAAGGCACTTAAGGGGTTAACATTGCATCAAAGACTAAAAACAATACTTGTAAACTTCATTAATAATTCATAAGAGTGATGACCAATCTACGAGTAGTATGTGAGTCACATGCACACTTCTGTAAATCCCAACACAAATCAACTGCTGTATTAACGTTTGATGCAGAGCCCTGCTCAGCTAATTAGCATGCATTAACTTTTGATGCAGATCTCTACTGATTAACATGACAAACACAATCTATTGTTTCATTTCACAGGTAAGATAAAATATTCACGTGAGATCTGTAAGGGTGTTTACAATGACTCGTATTTTATCTACTACATAAAACTTTTGGTTACCTCTCCTAAAGCATCTCCTCCTTCGACGCAGGATCTGTCGCCTATTGAGAGCTTTGTCGAACACTTGCATACACGAAATTCGTCCTCGGAAATACCTTCCATCTCCGATGCGAGCTCCCATTCTCACGGGGTAGTTAGTAGCCAGTCTAAATCGACCCACGTACCTATTGGCCGTGAACCGATTATTGACAAATAACTTGGCTCGCCCGGTCCGTTGGTCATAAGTACAGCCAACAAACTGCCAACGTCCAGGTTGCACTGTTCTGCTCGCCACGTGTCTGCTAGAACGGCGTCCTCTACGTTTTGTGAACCGTGCAAACAGCATTCTCGGTGTAATCATCCAGAAGTGTACGCCCCAGCCGTTCGGCATGTAGTTGAAGATGGGTCCAGCTCTTCCCTGGTGGAAGATCCACGCACAGAGGGTGATGGCATATCTTGTGTCCAGCCTTCCTCGATTTGGGAATTGAATGTAGCTGTTTGACCGCCCGTAGAAATAATAAGAGGCGCCAGCTCTTCCAAAGGGGCCTGGAGCAGACCTGACACCCCTGAGATATGCTGAGGGATTTCTGTACCGCCCGATATCCCTTCCACGTGTTGATGACGAAAGTGGGTATATAGCAACGGCACGTGCACGACCTAGAAAGACAAAAGTTAATGAATTTGCGAATAGGGGTTATAAAATTACTTTTCGCATAATAGTTTAATCCTCGTAATGGAAATATATAACTTTTTACGATAACATGTGCCTCCTCCATTAAATAAACATAAAGGATATAACTATTTGTTGAGGAGAATGAAACAGACTGCAGGTTTTTTAGTGTGTACGTTTCAATACATAACAAATGCGTAATGGCGTAGGTCAAAGGGAAATGTTTTCTTGAATTTCGGTTTGACACTATTTCAACTTGATACTAAACACTGCCGGATAACATTAAACTGACTTATTCTCGATAAGGTTGCTCGTTATTCATAATAGTTATCATCAAATGTATTGTAAAAATGAATATAATTCTATACTCTGTCGCAGGATTCAGTCACTTCAGCAACCTTGGATCATGCGACTACATCTTGAATAAGACAAACGATAATACATTTTATTACGGGGGCAGGACGGCCGAGCGGTTAGGGTGATGGATTTCAATGCGGTTGCCCCAGGTTCAAATCCCACTCTGGCCGCTAGTGGGTCTTGTTCTGGGTTGTCCCTGGTTGAAGTCCTCGGTTATCCTTGTAAATAGCCAACTGGTTTGCCTTCGGCCAGTTGGGATTCTTATCATGTTGAGTTTATTATTTGCATTATTTGTTCTGTTATAAGACGTTTCAGATTGTAAAGCGCTATTGGATAGTGATGGAAATAGCGATATATCAATAAAGTATAATAATAATAATAATAATTATTATTATTATTATTGTATCACCTGTTTTCTTTAACAAATGGACATTTTGGAGAGCTTTGATCAAGCAGTACACACATAACAAAGTCACTTCAATCAATTTTTGTTTCTTAACCCCTTCAATGCCAACTTTTTGCACGTCTTTTCTTGCAATTTGCTGAGGGTAGGAGTTGAAGACGTCCTCGCTGTTCCATATAAGGGGTTACCACGGCCATTTCGCTGGTCCACAACACCGAGACGCTCTATCTTTGTTGTCACGCTTGTCACGCTAGCTGTCGTTTATTTCTAAATGAACACTGCAGCTACAATTCGTTGCTTATTGGATTTATAAGTGTGTAGTGTGTTTTTCGAATCATTTTCCACCTCAGAAGCCCCCTGCCTGGCATCATAAAGTTGGGTTGATGGGCAGAGGCAATCCTTTGAAAGAAAACAGAGGTGAGAAGCAATTTGACACGAAGTGGGCCGCTTAAAGTATTCAAGCGAGTGATGGCAGTCCACGAAGTGAAGTTGCGTCTTTAGTGGTTTTGTGAGTGGATTCCGGGACCTGGCATGGCAATTTTAGCGAGTTTTCACTTGTAAATAATGCAATCGGTGAAATATTTTGCCAGCAGGACCGGGTGGCTCGACACGGTTCTAAAAAAATATCTGAAATGAAAATTGGCGGACTGTCTTGCGCTCGTTATCCAAGAACTTCCTAGAACTCCTTTGGGTCACCAAAGCAAAAATTACAGACCAGTGAGTGCAAGTGAGATCAAAAGCGTTATCCGCGTCGCGCTAAACAAGTGAGCAGGTAAATGTGGAACAGATTTCAAGAAGTGGAGTCGAAGTTTGCTGCCAACATAGATTTTTACCTTCAAAAGATATTTTTGTCCGAAAAACTTCAAGGCAAAGTTGCTTATTTTTGGTAGTTGTCAATGGACATTCAAAGCCAACATTTTTGGTTTTGCAACAAAATAAATGGTCATACTTGATGAAAATTGGGAGTTTGGTCAGTTTATGGAGTGATGAAGTCTACGTAATTGAGCATTTGGCAATAAGAATTGTTCATTGCAATCATAGCAAGGGATTTGAGAAAGTTGTAGGTTTTCAAAGCACTAACGGTGTTTGTGACGTAGTGCATGAGTACCTCAATAAGGCACTTAAGGAGTTAACAGTGCATCGAGGACAAAAAGCAATACTTGTGTTAGTTATGTCCTAGCTATCCTAATACTTTTTAATATTTAGTTTATAACGGTTAGTTCTCGTTCTTAGCTGAATTTTCGTAGTTTTAGATTTATCATATTATTAACTCGTAGTATTAGCTTTACTTTCATTTTTATGTCCGTATAGACACGCCCTCCATGGAAACCAGCTTAGTGTTGTTGGGGCTAGCGTGTTTCTTGATTTAAATAAAATATACCTACCTACCTATCTACTTGTAAACTTCATTAATAATTCATAAGACTGATGACCGATCTTCGGGTAGTATGTGAGTCACATGTACACCTCTATAAACCCCAATACAAATCAACTGCTGTATTAACGTTTGATGCAGAGTCCTGCTCAGCTAATTAGCATGCATTAACTTTTGATGCAGATCTCTACTGATTAACATGACAAACACAATCTATTGTTTCATTTCACAGGTAAGATAAAATATTCACGTGAGATCTGTAAGGGTGATTACAATGACTCGTATTTTATCTACTACATAAAACTTTTGGTTACCTCTCCTAAAGCATCTCCTCCTTCGACGCAGGATCTGTCGCCTATTGAGAGCTTTGTCGAACACTTGCATACACGAAATTCGTCCTCGGAAATACCTTCTACCTCCGATACGAGCTCCCATTCTCACGGGGTAGTTAGTAGCTAGTCTAAATCGACCCACGTACGTATTGGCCGTGAACCGATTATTGACAAACAACTTGGCTCGCCCGGTCCGTTGGTCATAAGTACAACCAACAAACTGCCAACGTCCAGATTGCACTGTTCTGCTCGCCACGTGTCTGCTAGAACGGCGTCCTCTACGTTTTGTGAACCGTGCAAACAGCGTTCTCGGTGTAATCATCCAGAAGTGTACGCCCCAGCCGTTCGGCATGTAGTTGAAGATGGGCCCAGCTCTTCCCTGGTGGAAGATCCACGCACAGAGGGTGATGGCATATCTTGTGTCCAGCCTTCCTCGATTTGGGAATTGAATGTAGCTGTTTGACCGCCCGTAGAAATAATAAGAGGCGCCAGCTCTTCCAAAGGGCCTGGAGCAGACCTGACACCCCTGAGATATGCTGAGGGATTTCTGTACCGCCCGATATCCCTTCCACGTGTTGATGACGAAAGTGGGTATATAGCAACGGCACGTGCACGACCTAGAAAGACAAAAGTTAATGAATTTGCGAATTAGGGGTTATAAAATTACTTTTCGCATAATAGTTTAATCCTCGTAATGGAAATATATAACTTTTTACGATAACATGTGCCTCCTCCATTAAATAGACATAAAGGATATAACTATTTGTTGAGGAGAACGAAACAGAGCGCAGCTTTTGTAGTATGTACGTAACAACGTGCTACACAATGTATGATAATGCTCATCTAATTTAAGTCTCAATGTTAGCTACCATCTCTATATCGGAAAATACGTGGCTACCCCCAAATGCAAATACATAATAAAAAGAAGAGGCTAAAGTTAGCTTGAACTCGGGCCTGGAAAATTAGTGTGTCCTTCATTTAGCACTAAACAAAAGAAAAGTAAAAAGTCAGTCCATGTTACATCGGGCACTTTGTCCTTAAAATGATGTTCGAGTTTGAGTTTGTTTGTAGTGAATATCCACAGCATCCCTATCAACATATATTCCCATAAAATTACAAAATCAGAAACTCAAGCATTGCTAATAACTTGATACTTGTATAGGAAAAAACCAGACCAAGAGAACAGAAAAAGGAAAAAAAAGGCTATTTGTGGTGCTCCAGCGTAGATTCCAACTCGGCCCTCTCGCACCAAAGGGGACAGCATGGTGAATGAAATGAAAATGATCTCCTTATTCGAAATGACTAAATACAGTAATCTGTTCATATTTGTTGTTAAGCGTGACTTGGAGGAGGTCATTTTGTAGGCAGATCTTCTTCCAGGCTGAGTTAACTTTATTTTCAACTGTCTTGGCTGTCATGCGGGGCACAAGAGACAAATGCCCTATCTCTAACACCGGATTATGCCTACGAAGAAATGCAGTATACCAGCTCACGTGTAATAGCTGCGGTCAACAATACATTGGTAGCACCACACGCTTCATCCATGATCGCGTGAGAGAACATATCAATAACGCAAACTCCTCTGTTAAAAAACACATCCATTCCTGCCAGAACGAAGACTACAAAGGCATTGAGGTCAAGATAATCATGAGTGAAAACGACCCCGCTAATCTACGCCTCTATGAAGCATTTTACATTAGAAAGTTCAAGCCCACACTCAATTCCCGAGAAGAATGTACTGAATTCGCAGACCTTCTATTTTAACATTCTATTTTATTCCTAGTGCTTTTAGAGGTCCTTTGTTTAGAGACACTCCATCATTAGAGCTTTGTATTCTACTCACAGTTTATTTCTATAGCTTGCATACATACGTCACATCTTTTACACTTTTCACCCTACACCTTCTTTGCATATATATAGCACGCGCGGAATATTTCCTCATCCCTGATGATGCCGTTGATCGGCGAAAGCTAGGATTTTAGTTTTTACTTTTAAACAGCAGTTTTAGGCCTCAATCGAACATTCTATACACTAAATACAGTGCTAATCGATGGATAAAGTTTGCTCACTGTTTCCGAAAAGAAATGCCTATATATCGGTTTAGAATTCGACATTTGTTGAGAGAAACCTCCGAAGTGACTCAAAGAAGCACCTTTTGAGGACAAATTGAAACAGAAACGAACATAAGCTTTGAAAACATCTTTCCAAGATGGTCGACCTTCTGTTCAGTGGTGCGTGGCAAGATTCACGGGCGCTCATGTCACGTGAGGAAAATCGTGACCCCAAATTTTCAACGTCGTGGAGCTCGGACTCATAGTACGAAAATATTAAAAACAACAACAACACTTACCTCTTCTAGGCCGTACGGGTCTTACTGGACGAACGGGTCGTGCACCTGGAATTAACATAATCACTGAAAATAAGAGACGTCAAAAAAAAAAAAAACACTTTTGCTAGTAAACATGCTGGACAGTTTTAGTCTTAAGCATACATTCTGCAAGTTACAATTCGCAGGCGAACGATAACTTTACTTGCGTGGTATATGAAATCAATTTCCTGACCCAAACCAGTTAAGAATGAATGAAATGAATGAATGAACGAATGAAACGTTCTTTTGCAATTCCGAGTAAACGTCTTTCCTCGTCTTTCCTCGTGGGCTTGTTGAAAGCGAGGAAAACTAGACGAGGGCGGTAAATTTTTCAAAGGCACCTGACACACTCAACAGACATTGCATGCAATCTAAAATTTGGCCAGTGACATTGGCCTATCGCGCTATTGTTGCTGTGGCACAGAAAGCGCTAACAGCTAAAATTCCATGGCCTTGGTCTACCAGAGAAGCTCACGACCTCACAACTCCCTGGGGGTACCAGTAAATGTAACAACACATATGATCTTGAAATTGTTGTTCGTATTCTCAAAAACGGTATATAGTTGTAAACACTTTCTTTTGATTTGGATGTTACATAATGACCCCATTACAAGGAATGTCAGAATCGTCCAGGTTAAAGACATTTTAAAGGGTAAAGAATCTACGTGAATTTAAAACAAACCATTTTCCATGACTACATTTGTACCTCGACAAGCTCGTCGTCCAATAGTTCCAGTGATGGATCGCAGGTTCCTGAATCCTGCCGTCAACACGTGACGCCGGTCCCATGCTGCTATCTGCAGCAGCTGTCTCCTGTTGAACTTACGGCCGATACCCACCGCGTAACACTTGATGTTCTTCCGGCGAAACAGTCGAGCAGGACCAACCACACTGTCAAATGATCGACCATCAGTCATCACTATGACAACCTACAGATTCAAAGAGGAAGTTGTGTCTTTAGCCGTTTTGTGAGTTGATTCCAGGACCTGGCATGACAATTTTGGCGAGTTTTGACTTGTAAATAATGTAATCAGTGCAATATTTTGTCAGCAGGACCAGGTGGCTCGACACTTATAAAAAATATCTGAAATGGAAATTGGTGGACTTCCATATCGTCGTTGCACAAGCAATACCTACAATTCCAGTGGGTCACAGACGCGAAAATTACAGACAGTGAGAGCAACTGAAATCAAATAGCGTTATCCACGACGCGCTCAAGAAGTGAGCAGGAAAATGTGGAACAGATTGCAAGAATTGGAGTCGAAGCTTGCCTCAAATGTAGACATTTAGCTTCAAGTGGAATTTTTGTATTTAAAACTTGAAGACAAAGTTGCGTATTTTTTGTGTGGTTAAAGGGCGTTTTGGGGTTTTGCAACAGAATCAATGCTCATATTCAAGGAAAATTGGAACTTTTGGTCAGTTTCCTTGGTGATAGAGTCTAAAAGAATGATCACCTGGTATTGAAAAGGGTTGATTTTAGCCATAGTTCGAGATTTGGGAAACTTGCAGTTTTTCAAAGCATGCGACGTTGACGTCGCATATTTTGCTGTCTCGTAAAAAATGAGTTAATGAGAGACTCTATATATGATGTAGACACCGCTAAATTTTAGCCCGATTTTCAAGGCCAAAACAATCCAAAATTTAAATATTAGTGAAAAATGGATAGATGTACAGTAAAGCTTTGGAAGCCGTTCAATAAATTCGGAATTCGTGTTTTATAGGGCGTATGCACGTTACGTCATCACCGCCATCTTGGTGTACCATGAACAAAAGATTTCTCATTAGCTTCTTTTGTTATTGTCCAGCAACATGGCCGCCAACCCATTGTCATTCGAATCCTGAAGAATCCCCGGTTGCATACCCTCTATCAAGTCGCAAAACACTCGGCTGCTGCTGAACTTGATAAAACACCGAAATTCATTTATTTAACATTACTTAAAGGGTTAAAGGCCCTGTTAGATGAGGTATTTCTCTCTGCAACTTGCAAATTGATGGAAAAGACAGCATTGCAATGCAGGATGCAGAAAACCTGTCATGTATGGCAACGTTTCGCGAGATGTTTCAAGAATCATCGCACCGTTATCGCGAGGTCACACGTTCAAACCCCGTTGAAGTCCTGAATTTTTTCAGTCTTCTTTTCGCAATTGCATTAATTGCGTTCACAACTGCGAGGATCATTCTTCATTTGATTTCATTTCCACAGTTTATATATGATTTATCTTATATGCATCATTCACACTAATAGACTAGCTGTAACTATTGTAACTGCATATTGATATCTTGTAACTTTTTCGCTTAACGTTAATTAGTGATTAGCTGGCGAAGAGCCGTCTATGGAAACACTACCAAATAAACATATATTCATCACTCAGGGGTTTTCTACACAGAGGTCATAGATTCAAACCCCGTACAAGTCTGAATTTTTTTCAGGCTTTACTTTCACTACTGCTTGTTCATAACTGCGATGATCATTCACATATTTATTCTTTTATCCGCAGTTGAAATACCCGGTATATGATTTTCACATATTCATTCTCACATATTCATTACATCACGGGTGTATTACGAACCAACAAAATGACCAGCTCCCAGTTGGTTTGTTAGCTCAGTTGGTAGAGCACTGCACCAATATCGCAGAAGCCGTGAGTTAGATTCCCTTACAAGCCTGAAATTTTTTTCCATGCTCTATTTTCACTACTGCTTAAGTAGTGTTCATAACTGCGATGATCATTCACAGATTCATTCTTTAATCCATAGTTCAAATATGTGATTTTGATATATTCATTCTCATATTATCGTGATCGTGATAATGATCGTGGTGGTGGTCGTGGTCGTGGTCGTGGTCGTGGTCGTGGTCGTGATCGTGGTCGTGGTCGTGATAATGATCGTGGTCGTGATCTTGATCGTGATCGTGATAATGATCGTGATCATGATCGTGATCGTGATCGTGATCGTGATCGTGATCGTGATCGTGATCGTGATCGTGGTCGTGATCGTGATAATGATCGTGGTCGTGATCGTGATCGTGGTCGTGATCCTAATCGCGGTCGTGATCGTGATCGTGATAATGATCGTGGTCGTGGTCGTGGTCGTGATCGTGCTAGTTGTCGTCATCGTGATCGTGGTGGTGATCGTTATTGTTATTGCTATTTAGGTGTTGAATTCTGATAAGGGAAACTCTGTTATAACCCAGGTACCTAGTTCCCATTAAAAGCGATGGTGTGTTAAATGGGACTAATCGCCTATTCACCTTAAAACTAAAATAAACAAGTGAAAATTCACCTTGCGGGCTCCCCTCCGTGCGTATCTGAACACCCGGGAGTAAGTATATCGCATGGCATATCCGGTCTTTGTGCCACCCCTGGGGTACCGTATACGGTTGATTGCATTAAGCAACTGACTCTTACGACGATAGCGTCTGAAGTCGAAGATGAGCCGAGGTCTGGACGAAAATAACACGACCGCAATTCGGGTTTGTCTGTTGTCAGTGTTAAATTGGCTGACGATGGCTTTGACAAAGTTGAGGCATCTGCGGAAGTTTCCTTTTCCATATTGCTCAATGCTCCCAGAACCGTCAACGACAAAAGCCAAGTCGACCTGTGCGCGACATACTGAGGAATTTAAAAAGCAAGTTATTATTGAATGAACAAATCTAATGGTACGGATGATTCAGAGTACGACTTTGAGCGACATCTACTGGAGGTTAACCAATTAGTGGTTACCAAAGTAAGACGGTCTGGATGTGGGTTCCTCCCTCCATAACACAATGTCAGGAGCCCATGACTAGGAGCGTTCAACTCTCATACTAAGTCACGGCATTTTTACAGACCGATCTATTTTTAGACTTTCTTTTCCCGCGAAAAAGGGTAACGAGGACGGCAACGGGAACTAGAGCAACACAAAACAATAGGTTCAATGAGCGAAAACAAAGGCCCTGCACGTGCAGATACTTCTGATGTCATCGGGGCTCCCGTGGGATTCTGGTATTCGCTGGAAATTCAATCTAAAAATATATTGGTCTGTGAAAACGCGAAACAGGAATATAGGGTAGTCGTACGCTTCTAGTGATGGGCTTCCGACAATGTTTAGATTTTTGGCTGTGGAGCTCAAGAGCAGCTAAATTTTAGGCTTCTTAACACTCAACAGTAAACCCTTCCAAGAAACGGTTAATTTAAGATCAAGTAATACTAATCAGCAATAATCAGTAAAAGTAATCAGTAATCTCTCTCTAATATAATATCCTTTTCTCTCAAATTATTGTTGGCACTTTCTTCCCCTAGTCAAACACCATAGAACATTGTGCAAATCCCAATACCTTTGTCAGACCCTGTTTTCTAGACCTCTCAAAGGGAACCGAAAATTAAGTTGCTGTAGGTGGAGACTGGTCATTGTTATGTATCCCATGCTATAACTGCTGTCATCTCGTTTACTGGATTGCTTCTCAACTATAAATGCAACTGAGGTGCGGTTTTTGTTGAAGGAACAGCCCCTAAGCTTGTTGCGATCTTTTGGGATTAAAATCGCTTAAGGCTGTCCTTTAAGCAACCTCGTTCCCAGGGCTTAAAGCTCTGGGAACGAGGTTGTCCTCTATGGCCATAAAAACCTCGAAAATGACGAAATAACTATCTTTCTCGTTTGTTTTTCTTTTCCATGATTTATTTTATTAACAGAAACCCATAAGGGTTGAAACGTGCAACGCGCGTTCACAGCTTCCGAATGTTCAGTGCTAAGTACCATTTTGGAAACCTCTCGCTCCAGTCGTTGCCGCGAGTAAAGAGTAGTCGCAGAGGTTTCTGCCAGGTGTTCTCAATAACCGTTTGCACCTCCTCAAATTTCTCCACCTCTGTTTTTCCTCCGAGTGTTTCACCGAACTTTTTCACTCTATTTTTGGACAGCTTTTTTGGACTTTTCTGTTTACCTTTTCGTCTCAGCGACGTGTCCGCCATTTTTAATTTCGCGCGAGAACATTGGTGGTATTGCGTGACGGTGTTCTTGCGAACTGATTGGTTGAATGTTTTTCTCTTGATGTTCCAAATATGGTACTTAGCAAATTGAATATTCGGAAGCTTGTTTCCAAGCACACACAGGGCAGTTACACCTTTCAACCCTTATAGTATCTGGTATTAATGAAGCTCTTACCTCGTCGTGGCATTGACCTCCCTAAAGGAAAAAAATACAAGCCGACATATGAAATTGAACGAAAGAAATTGAAGCTACAATCGTGTCGACATTCTTCCGACACTTACAGAAAGTGTTACGTTAGGTCACTGCCGCAACTTTCTTACCCCTCCCCCAATGTTGATCTCCTCAAACATTTGACCTTTTGCAATTGTTTCAATTGCTATCAACATTGTCCTGGAAAAAGGGGGGGGAGGGGAGGGGAGAGAGGGGGGGGGCTTAAAAAAAAGACATTTCATCTGAAACTTATTGTGAGCGCACTAAAAATGACCCTACTACAAAGGTGTGTTTTGTGCCACCGATATAAGCGACCGGCACAATTGCGACATGTCAGCTTTTGTATTATTGAACAGTTTGATAGAAATAAAGCCGCTGTGTTTGGCTGTGTTAATGAAGTGGTAACTTTGTGTTTGACTCACCATTCGTCCTCCGTATCTGGTACCTGAAGTTCAAACCAATAAAAAAGACTTAATAACCTTGCTTTATAGGGGAATCCTTGTTTACAATATTTGCCTCATTAGCATGAACAATTCAGTTTCTGATGGAGCTACAAATAAATCAGTAACTGAATATTGAAAGGTCATAGTATGAATAACGCTGCCAATGAATATGAGCCTCATGTATTGAATACTTTTTGTGCAACGCGGATTTAAAAACTCAAAATTTGCAAAGAATGTATGAGCTCATTAGTGCTTTTGCCACCCAGAATTTTGCAGTTTTTGGAAGACAATATCTCCTTGAATACTACACCTAAAGAGCTAAAAATTTCACAATATTAAATTTCACTAGCTCTTTAGCTTCCTGGAGTCAAATCACATCTAACATGTTTCCTTCTGTAAGCAAAGCCGTCTTGAAATGAACAAAAATGTAAACAATGACGTAAGCATGAATCCCCCAGTTAACCGTGGACTTAAGGTGGTGGTGGTGGATTTCTTGTTATTTTGTCATTAGCCTGCACACAGGCTCTTCATTTGGGCAACTCAGAGAGGTTTTTTTGCTTCGATTAATAAGGCACGGTCAAAAGCTACGGGATTGGGGTGCCAAAAAACCTCTCTGAATTAATTGTCCAAATGAAGAGCCTGTATGCAGGCTATTTTTCATCACTTTTTATTGGGCTGTTCTTGGGGTAGCGTTCTAGGTGTAGCGGTTTTGGGGGTTCAACCGTTACCATGGATACTCCTCCCCCCAACTTCCCCTAGGTGAACGATCACCCTTAATAGACGTCTCAAACGTGAAGACCTTTCATATGACTGAGAGGCACTAACTGGATCACACTTCGCAGTAAAGAATAAAATTATTAAATGATACGATAGGCGTTTAGGCCACGTGCCGTTAATGAGATTTGCCCTTTTGTTGCTTTGTCGTGATTTTGATTGTGGTCCGCCGACCGGTTCCGGTTCTCAGAGGTGCATTTAATTTGTCACGTGTATAACGTATTATATTTTTAAATTTTACTGGTCTCCTTTGTACGGAGGTCATAAAACCTGTTTCCACTTGTTGCTCAAGCTAACTGCCTGCAAAAATTCCCTTGTAAAAGCAAATTATTACAACGGGTTTCCAAACACATGGTCCTCAGACGTCGATTTCATTCATTAATAGCAAGACGTTTCAATCTTCGCGTTCAAATTAGCTCCGCTCAATTATCGCACCTAACAACAAAATAATTAATGTGTCTAGACGTCGCAGTAGCGACTGGTATAAATACCAACAAACATGTGAAAATAAGGTAGATGGCAATTACCACGTTCCTTGTCATTGCAAAAAGATGTTGACAGCCTAATTTTCTTATAATCTCTGTGATCACGATCACGATCTTCCTCGGTCACTGTGCCACAACTCGGACAAAAAGTTCGATTCGATCGATGAGCGCGTTTTTGCCTGGGAACTAGTGTTCAACCAGTCCTCCATTTGATCCTTGCAGCACAAAAACGAAGGAAAGAAAAGAAATAAGACGCACGATTGGAGGCCAAAATTTTCAGTTTTTAAATTGTTCAAACTGTCATAATAATCATTCGTACCAGAAGCCCATGTCACGGGTTCCTGTCATTACACATAAATGGTTTATGATTAACGGCAGCTTCGGCTGTTGTTCTTGAAGCTAGAATTTCTAGCTAAAAACGCACGGAGGGCACAAATTTAACAACTGACCTAAACTGGGGGCAAAATATCGCAACATAAAGAAAAAGACCGTTAAGAGTACTTTTGTATCGAAGACTGAAAATTCAACATAAATTACTGAGTAATGTCGTTTTTTTTGTATGTCTATAATTTATAATTGGAAATAAAGTGGAAGTGGAAATCGAAAGACTTCCCCCTCAACAATTAGCCTGCAAAATGTTTTGTTAATTTACTATATTGAACGTTTGAAAGTAGTGTGGTTTACATGAGAAGTTTCTTTTCCTTCCTTGGGATTTTTCAGTGTTTTAAATTGCGAACGTCAAGACAAAAGAAACGAGATTTAAGCAATATACCACAAGTTTCTATGGTTTATAGGCTGATAAACCACGCGGGATGTTCGAAGAACACTCGAAGAATTCGTGAAATGTTCTTCCAACATCCCAAGTGGTTTATCAGCCTATAAACCATAGAAACTTGTGGTCTATTGCTTTTATATAATAATTCAGAAGACGCGCGAAATTTCCATGAGTTTACTGGTACAGTAAACCATAGCTGATTGACCAATCAGAGCGCGCGAATTGACTTTGGTTATTATATAATGTTTTATATTACACCACAGGTTTCCGCGCTTCAATGTTTACAAACTTACAAAGATTTTACCTGTTTGCCAATGAGGGACATCTCAACAGGACCAAAAAGACATGCTAGTTTACACTGGTCGAGCTAAAAACAACGGCTTCGATCAAATCTTCTTTAGTTAGCAAAACTTCTTGTTCTTTAAAGAAATGAGCTAAATGTTCCCTGACTCTTACCGTCCTAATTAAATGGACATTTTGGTATCGTTTGAATCGATCATTGTCTGACAGTACCAAAAGATACTCCAAATAAAAGAAACAAGATATTAAAAACATGTAAAAAGTGATAAATTAATGCATGATTTTAGAATAAAGAGAGAAAAGAAACGTGGAGCCAACATCGCAAAGCCCAGCTTCATACAGCGTGGAAAAATATTGAACTTTTTATTTTATCCTTCTTCGTTTGACTTGAAAATTGCCAGAGACATCGGTCCGAACGTTTGAGAATGTCGGTTAATGGAATCCTTAAGTGTGACTATTTGAAGGAACCAAAGCTTTTCAAAGCATTTCATTGGTAGAATTTACCATTTATCTTACTTTAAATGCCATTTTGGACGAATGGACTACTTTTACACATTACTTCAAGCCTCAGAAAGTGCAAAAATAACTTCACGTATAGCTGTGGTGGCATCACGTAGATACCATGAGAACTCAACCGTTGTTCAGTTTCGCAACCAATCCAAAAGCTTAGCTACTTTTGGATGCACATATCACCAGTTCAAACTGATCAAAGCACACAGATATAGAAAACTGAGAAGCACTTTTAGACCGATCCTTGCAGTGATAAAGAAAATTACCTAGCAAGATTAATATTTTGAAAAGAAAGAACAATGTACCGACTACCGAAATATAAGTTCTGTCATAGAGGTCAATAACTAAACCTCTATACTTCAATATATGAAAAAGAAATGACTTGTGCTCCATTTAATGTTATTTGCGGAATCAGGTGTGCACCTGATTCCGCAAATAACATTAAATGGAACACAAGTCATTTCTTTTTCATATATTGAAGTATAGAGGTTTAGTTAACAGATTGAATTTCTTGTTGTCTGGACTGCCGTGATTCTAGAGTAGAAATCGAAAATTAAATTAGTGATAAAAAGCGTGAAATAAACGATACTCACGACTGGACGATAAAAAGGCACAGCACAATGGCACGCATCCACCCCATCGTTTTAGCAAAGATGGTTCCGTGAACGCGACATTTTCAATCTGCTAAAAATAATAGGCAGTTGAGCTGGGTACCGGCTAAGTAGCAAGAAAATAACGTTAATAAATTACTTCACGTTTTCGAACTGGTTTGTTTTCAAAACAAATGGATAAGATCTGATTTCACGTGAAGATTTGATCCCGCGGGACTGGTCACGAATCAGACTTGCACTACAAGAAAAAGCAACTTCCGCGTTGTCGTCTCTTAACAAACCGTTTTCATTTTTGGAGTCTTTTTGATAGTCTTGTCCTGCAGATCATCTTAACCGTCTAGTAACAAAGTTAATCACACCTGTTACACTTGTCTGCTTTAAAACAAAACAGTATATACGAGGGGGGGGGGGGGGAGTGCGTAGAGGGGTAGGAAATCAACTCGCTTCGGAACACGTCTTTGGACGTGGAAGGACTTCTTGTTGATTTCTTTGATGACTAACCTTAGCTTTGAGTCGGATTCAGCTTTATCACCAGTACATCTAATTTGATGGAATCTCTATTTTTCTTCCTCAGCTTAAGTCATTTACTCTTCCCTCCCCGAATCAGAAGTTTCACTGCTTTAGTCATTTAAACAAACAAAGCCGGGAAACCAGTGTTAGTCTGAAATAGCAACGACTTGAGAGACGTTACCAGAGGCCTATTTATTTGTGAATTTCTAATATGTCGAATTTTTCTCAATTGTATGTCGCAAACTGGTAACAATGAAATTTACCACGGCTGTTCTCTCTTACGACAAATATCCCCACCCTCACCAAGCCCCGTGACTCGTCATTCTAAATACCTCCCCCCCCCCACCCCATCCTTTACCACCAGATCCTAAATGCATAACATAACAATACCATGTTAGTGTGAAAACTATTGTAGCCGTTTTTGTAATGGAGTAATCGATCAGCTATCTATTCTTAACACAGGTCGTAACTATGTCAACTATGGACCCCTGTGAACTCATGGGACCAAAGAGAAACGTTTTTCTTTACTTTTTTTTTTTTTTTCATCAAGAATCAACAAATTTAAACTCTATATAGGCCTTTTTCGTGATGGCGGACGATTTGATTATTCTTTTGTATGTATGTTTATTAGCCTTACTAACCTCACTTTCACGCAAAAATTCTATTGAATTTGCACATGCTAACCAGGCTACTAGGGTCAGGGTTGGTACACTTTTGAGCTGTGAAAATTCCATGACCTACGTTAAGCAACTGGTCTGAGACAGTAACGTCAAAACAACGGCAGAAATGACAAAAATGTTCGCAAGCGTAATCTTGCAACACGCGCTACTGAAATGAGTCACTGCATATTTCGATTTGTTGGTTAAAGTGCTACTACGATCAGAAAATCACTTGCGTTTTTTCTTCAAATTTCAAAAGTGTGTTTGCTTAACAACCGACTCGCGAAATTTCAGGCTTTAATTTGGAGAAATCAGCTTTTTATTTTGACTGAAATATTTCTATTTAGTGATCCGCCATTACTAACTTCAAAATCTTAAGAGAACTGGATCGAGGACAAAATGACGTAAAAAGTTCACAAGAGTAAGAATGCAGTGTGTGTAAACCCGGCTGAGTTAGTTTGCAGCACGGGAATTTTGAGCTTTCAGACTCTCAAACTCGTGTTTTGCATACTTACTAAGCTGCATTCACACACTGCAATTTTAAACCAGTGAGCATATGGCGTCATATTATCTTGGATCCAGCTCTCCGAGGCCTAATCGGTCAGTTACGAACGTGAGTAATGGCAGACCGTTAAATTAAAAAGTTGCACTCAAAGTAAACAGTCTTCTGCTTGAAATGAAAGCTTGAAATTTCGCGAGTCGGATGTTAAGCAAACACACTTTCGAAATTTGAAGAAAAAAGACAAGTAATTTTCTGATCGTAGTAGCACTTTAATACTTTGGATATACATTGCTTTCTACTCATAGAAAGCCTGCTGATTTTCCATGACTTTCCATGATTTTTCAGGACTTAAAAAGATCCTTTCATTAAAATATTTCGAACACACATACCTTATGACTGTACTGTAACAATAGAAGGTATACGAAAGGGGTACCATTTGTCAATGGAAGGTATACGAAAGGGGTACCTTTTCTGTCAAAAATGGTATATAAAAGGGTAAGGGGTATTTTTTTTAGTAGCCGCCCCCACCCCCCAGTAATAAAATCAATAAAATCTCTCACCTAAACGTCAGTGGCTTCAAAATTGGAAGTCTTACTGATTTCATCACGCTCTTTCCATTTCTGGCATCTAATTTGTTCCAAGACCTTTCTTTTATATATATCATTGACAAAGTCACTTGACACGGTCATGCAAAGGGCCCATTGTTGCGACAGGTACATGTGGTGAAAATGTGTGGGTAGTCGGATGCCTCCTGCATCGCTCATTATCCCACCTTTTACCAGACGTAAGCAAAGAAAAGGTCATGTTTAGGTACTTTAGGTTCACGCCTCATCAGGTTTTAAGGAATCTTTTTGGCCATAAACTACCACACTCGGCTGCTCCCTTGCCTCGATCGCCGGCGTGACAAAGTCACGCACTCTGCATTGTCGTCACGTTATTCGTCGGTCGAGTGTTGCCAATGATCCCACGAACGTCAAAATGCTGTGCTTTCTAAGCAGGTTTAACAGGATTAACCTTGATTCACTGCATTATCTAATCTCCAAGAGCTTAACAGTCGCAGTAAATTTGTTTTTATGTATTTCAATTTTTACAAAAGTGCAGTTGAGTCAAAGAGAGCGTGACAAGTACTCGCAAAAACTCAATTGCATTCAACGTGGAACTTTTAATTAAACGAATTCGTGTTTAAAAACGTTTCCTTCAGTAAAAACTAAGTAATTTAATTTCCCTTTTCCAAATCCCCTATTTTTATGATACACAAACTGTTCAGAAATCGCTCAACAGACGGATGGTACACTAGTGATATCAAACAATATCCAAGCTGCCGAGGAGTCTTATGCATTATATGTTTAACAACATATAATGCATAAGACCCCTCGGCAGCTTGTAATACAAAATTGTCTAACCTTGTTTATTGTACAAACCTGGCTTTTCAATGCAATGACTTTTCCAGCTTTGGAGCACACACCATACATGGTTAATTAAATATTGTTTTGTCTGATTATGTCCTTTGAATGGAACTGTTTGCAAGCCAGAGAGTCGACACAACTCCGGATACTTACGCTTCAGTAGCGTGACTTATGTTTGAAGTCACTTGCCACGTGACAGCGGCTGCATCACGCTGGTAGTCTTTGTACCAAGATATGAATAAAGGGGATTAGTTTCTAAAGAAACTGTGGTGCTGCGTCGGTGGGGGAGTGAAACACGAAAATTTGGTTTATCAACGGAGTTGATAATGTAAATTGACCACCGTGCAGGGATTCGATTAGCTGACGTTTCGAGCGTTAGCCCCTTCCTAACGCTCGAAACGTCAGCTAATCGAATCCCTGTACGGTGGTCAATTTACATTATCAACTCCGTTGATAAACCAAATTTTCGTTTTTTTGTACCAAGATAGGCTTCCACTCAACGCATGACGTACAATTTAAATAGGTGAATATATTTGTAAATGACTAAGGTTTTAATCATCATTATACCAAAATAAAACATGTCTCTTTTCACGTGGTCAGTTAGGGTCTGTTCACATGGCGGCGGGGACCCCGGGAAGGTGAGGTACCCCACCTACCCGTGATGAACATCACCTCACCCCATCTCCAGCATTCACATGTAGAACTAAGCGAGGCAGGTTGCCCGGTCAGCCAGGGTGGGTAACCCGCTTAGCTGGGGTGAGTTTTCTCCATGTGAATACTGGAGGTGGGGTGGGGTGATGTTCATCCGGGCAATTGTCTCTGAATTCTTTGTTAATATACGTACTTAGCGACCACGCGATAGCATTTTAGACCTCACCCCAGCGCCCCGGGGTTGTATGTGAAGACACTGGAAAATACTTAATAGCAAGGACCACCGTTGCAAAATAGAAGAGCCGGATCCTGTAATAGATCTAACCAGCTATAAAATTGTAAACTAGAAAACGGTAAAAAAACAAGCAAGGCTGGTTACACGGCTAGGAATATATATTTAAACCAATATTTCGGGAGGCACAGCCTTCCTTCATCAGGGTGTTACATATTATGACCCTAAGATGAAACGACGTTACAGTTTTAAAAAAAGTTGTACATGTAACATGATATTATAATAAAGGTAAACAATACAACGTAAAATAAAAAAACGTTACAGTTTGAAAATTTGAAAAAAACGTAACATGAAAACAAAAAGATAGGTATTATATTTCTTCTTTTCTGTTGATACCCAACGGTTCAAGAGTTTGACCTCTATCAATTAGATATGCTTCTCTGGCTCTTCGTACACCGTCACGATTAGATTTGGACAGTTCTAGTGGAATTAGTTGCATGTCAGAAGCGCTGTGACCGTTAGAGAGAAAATGTTCTGATACTGCAGTGGGTTTAGAGCTGTTGGTTTGTTTGTCGACTGTTCTACGATGTTCGTTGAAACGGTCCTTTAGTCGTCGTTTAGTTTCGCCTATGTATTGTTTGTGACAGTGATTGCATTGTACCATGTATATGACATTTTTGGAATTACAGTCAATGTGATGTTTGATAAATCTAGTTTCGCCGGTGGAATGAAAAGTATAGGTTGTAAGTCCATCAGTTATGTAGTTGCATGTTAAACAGTTGTGGCCACAGCGAAAGGCACCAAGGGGTTGATTATTTTGAGCAGGTTTACGTAGTTTAGCACTGACCAATAGATCGTTAAGATTGTTAGAACGTCGGAAAGCAACAAGAGGGGCAGCCTTGAAAACGTCAACGCAGCGGGGAGATGAAGATAAAATGTTGAAGTGTTTGTGAATAATAGATGATACGGAGCGAATAGCTGGATTGTATGTTATGACAAGGGGTACACGTGTAGGCTGGTTAGTATCGGAATTGCGTTGTTTGGGGGCAAGTGCTTCGGTACGTGAAATGTTGTAAACGCGTTGTATTTCGTTGTTGAGGAAAGAGAGATTGTACCCACGTTTGTTGAGATAAGACTTGAGTTCGTTAAGACGGAGTGCGAAAGTTTCGTCAAAAGAGCAGATGCGTCGAATTCTGAGAGCTAAACTGAATGGAATAGCTCTTTTGCTGTGTCTGGGATGGCAAGAGGATTGTAACAAGTAGAGATGTTTGTCAGTAGCCTTAGTGTAAAGATCAGTAGTGATTTTACCGTTGTTCAGTGACACGTTGACGTCCAGAAAGGGTATGGATGAGAAAGAATAATTGGAAGTAAATTTAATTGTAGGGTGAATGTTGTTGAGATATGTGGTGAAGGTGTTGAGATCGTCTACTGCGTGTGTCCATATCATAAAAATGTCATCTATAAAGCGCCACCAGGTATGCGGTTGGTATGGGGCATGTGATAGAGCGTCTGTCTCGAGTTTGGCGAGAAAAAGATTGGCATAAGATGGTGCCATTCTAGTTCCCATGGCAGTGCCGTGTACCTGCAAGTAGTGCTTGTCGTCGAATGAAAAGTTGTTCATAGTGAGTATCATGCGTATGAGGTCACAGAGAGTTTCAGTGCCGATAGTGGAGCTAGTGCGTTTGCGTGTATCGAGGAAGTAACGACATGCATTGATGCCTTCGTTATGGGGTATGTTGGTGTAGAGTGAAGAAACGTCAAGTGTAACGAGAATGGCATTGTTGGGCAGTTGTCCGAGATTTTCGAGTTTGTTGAGGAAGTGAGTGGTGTCTTTTATGAATGACTGGGTAGTCTGTACGAGAGGTTTGAAATGATAGTCTACGAACTGTGTGTAACGACGACTAAAGGACCGTTTCAACGAACATCGTAGAACAGTCGACAAACAAACCAACAGCTCTAAACCCACTGCAGTATCAGCGCTTCTGACATGCAACTAATTCCACTAGAACTGTCCAAATCTAATCGTGACGGTGTACGAAGAGCCAGAGAAGCATATCTAATTGATAGAGGTCAAACTCTTGAACCGTTGGGTATCAACAGAAAAGAAGAAATATAATACCTATCTTTTTGTTTTCATGTTACGTTTTTTTCAAATTTTCAAACTGTAACGTTTTTTTATTTTACGTTGTATTGTTTACCTTTATTATAATATCATGTTACATGTACAACTTTTTTTAAAACTGTAACGTCGTTTCATCTTAGGGTCATAATATGTAACACCCTGATGAAGGAAGGCTGTGCCTCCCGAAATATTGGTTTAAATATATATTCCTAGCCGTGTAACCAGCCTTGCTTGTTTTTTTACCGTTTTCTTGTATGTGAAGGCCAGCTTTGTTTGACCACGGTTAGGTGGGGTACCTACTGTAGCTCAGTTGGCTTGACAGCTCACTTGGTAGAACACTGCACCGGCATCACAGAGGTCATGGGCTCGACTCCCGTGCAAGGCAGGATTTTTTTTGAGGGTTTATTTTTGCTAATGCTAAAGACGCGTTCACAACTTTAGCCAGCTAGCAGACCCTTTCCGGACACTGAGTCGAGAGCGCACGCCAATCGGCGTGGCGAGACTGAGCCGAAACCTTGCGCTCCCGCCTATGCAAAAAGGGACAGCTAGCGGTCTAATCACAGCTGGGATGATCTCTCACACCTTCAGTCTTTCACCAGCAGTTCAAAATATGAGTTTTTATATATTCATATTTACCTAGAACGCAATCTAAAAAAGCAGAGTCTCCAGGCTTCTGGCTATGACATTTTAATGCGCGGGCAAAGGAGCCATCATTATTCCATTTGTCTCTTGACTAGCTAGAATCTTGGACAATTTAAATGAGAAATTTAGACCACCCCTTCCCCCATTTCAATGATGGGAAAAATGGCGCGTTTTGGGTTGAGCGCGAATTCATCATTGATTTGGGGGGGAGGGGGGGGAGGGGTGCGGAGGGGTTTTTATTTTTCATTTTATTTTGTTGGAGATTGTAGATTGCCAAAGGTAACACGGTATGCTCCGTGGGAAAAGTCTGCCAGAATAGCTATCAGATGGCTTTATATCAGATTGTGCTTTGCGAGACAATTAAATTTGACCAATATGATCGATAAGCCGTGAAATGATTTATGGCTTGTTAAAACATTTAACTCGAGTACTAAACACTTAACGCTAGGCAACCCTTCGATGAGCCCAACATCGAAGTGATGTTGGATACAACGAAGCCTCGACTAGACTAAGCATTAAGATTTGTGTTCCTCAATGAGCGTACATCCTTAATTGAGCCTGTTTTAGCCGGCAATATCGTATCCAAAGGCACATTTGGCGCTTTTAGCGGTCTTTGTTTAGAATAACACAAAGCAAACGTCTCGTCCCTCTGTCTTGATTAAGGTGTTCCGTTCGGCGATAAAAATTATTTCCTCTTCTTTCTGAAGAGAAAATTGGTGGCACTACACGTAGGAGCTATATATATCAGCGAACCACAGAAAAAGTTATCAACATCACCTAAGCCAGATGTATTTTTTCCGACTTCAGTTAAACGTTGATATGACTTAATCAGTTCAACTTGGCGTTTATGAGTAACAACAACTAACATACATGTTGGTAAATCACGGGCGGTAAATAGAGTCGAATACTTATAAATTTCTCAATAATCTTTGGGGTTCCCAAGCTTAGTCGTATTTTGCATGAGAAAGTTTGTTTAAAAATGCTGTGCTCACTTAAAACGATATTGGAAAGGTGCTGTCAGCTTTAAGGTGAAGTATTTGGAGCTATCGAAAAGTGATTTTGCTAACGTACAAGTGCTTGCCAATTCGAGTTTCCCACCTAAAGCTTACCGAGGAAATTCACCCTGTTCGGTCTAAATATAGAAAGTCACCGGCGGAGGCAGCACGTACACAATTAATCAATTGGTCTGCATTTTAAAAATGCTAAATTAAAAATATCCAATGACACGAGAGATAAATTTATCGTAGCTTTACTGTCGATGACGGTCGAGTACTCATGACTAGCGTCATAGTCAAAGTAACGATTAGTGTTATTAAGTAAAGACTTGAGCCTGATAACTTTAATTCCAAGGAGTTGTAGTCAATACGAAACGTCTTCCTGTTGTATCAGTACTTTGTGAAACACTTGTGAAGGGAAAGGGGACAATTGTAAACCTGAGAATAAATTAGTTTGATGAGTCACCAAATTATACGACTGAAATCTCATTTCTTCTTAGCATGTGTAATTTCAAAGCAGGGGATGTAGTCTGTATGCATCACCAAATTCTCTGCTCAAGCAATAACAGGAAGGTATAGTCTTCGGGTAAGGAGAATCCATAGTTTTATCTTACCTTCCAACCGTACAACCCAATTCTCTGCACAAGCAATAACAGAGGGTTATAGTCTTCGTGTAAGGAGAATCAATGAACCATTTTACTTTATGAGCGAACAGCTCACTTCTCCCTGCGCAAGCAACAACAAAGGCCGGTATAACCTTTGTGTGAGGAGACTTCATAGCTCCATCTAATCTCGTACCCAGATCTCCCACGGCCAAGCGAAAGGGAGATCTGGTAAAGTTCAAAAGTACGCCATTTCTCATTGGCTACTGGAAAAAAGACTACCGCAATCTAATCTATGCTCTGATTGGCTTTTTTCAGAGTGGCTTTTTTTGTTGCTTTATTTTCGTTACAAATATTCAACATGGCAGTTTGTAAAACACGAGCGATAGTTTCAAGTTTAAATGCCGTCTGTGAGGCAAGACAGCTGGGAGGAAATTGTTTTTCCGCCGCTGGGTAAGCTTTGAGATTAAAACGAATTATTCTAAAACTGTGTGAGATTTGTATCGAAGGCACAGACGAACTTTCGAAGTTCTGTCTTGTTTTGATAAACTGGTATGCCCTTTGAACTTAGCCGCAACATTTTTTCTGAGAATAATCGGACATCAATATCTCGCTACACTGCCTGTTGCTCACAGTTACTTCCGGACGGATAAAATTATCCGGAACTTTCCGGCCTCCAGATGTAGATCGGCGTGAAATCTGCTCGCTTCAAGACTACCATCTGCCATTTATCCTTGCACAACACATTCCCACTGAGTTAAAGTTATTTATTTGATATCGATCGTCGATCAGAGGGTTGAGCGGCGAAACCACAATTACAATTGACTTGTCAGCTTGTCCTTTCGTTTCTTCTTTACAGCGAGATGATCGGAATATGAAGAAAGCACTCGATAAATTAGCGATTTACCGTAACCATTTGGGAGAACAATGAACCAATCTCGGCCGTTGACAACAACCTCCTGTATTGCCTCTTATAGCTTTGGTTTGATTTTGAAGTTTTCTTCTCCTCTGGACCGCAAAACCGATTGAAAAGCGCTCTCAAAGTCCGTTTATCTTTCCCTCATCAACAAAATCAGAACAAGCATGCGTAGTTATAGTGAGGCCCATATATCGGGCCTGATTCTAACTGAGCATGCTCCAAATTCGAACTTTACCAGATCTCCCTTTCGCTTGGCCGTGGGAGATCTGGGTACGAGATTAAGCTCCATCTTACTTTCTCAGCACGTGAAAGGACAAACGCAAGAAACGTAACTCGAAAGCTTTTGGTGAAATTGAAATGAGGGGAAAAAACACCGTTTGAGCCCCTTCGAGTCAGAAAAGAAACAACCCGCCACTGCTGGGTTGGCGAACAAGAAAGATGAACTGTAAAACTTACTGCCATGCAGGTTAAAATCTGAGGACGGTACACAAAAGATGAGTTGCACGCTTGAAAAATAATCAAAAATCTTTAATTTCTTGCACAACTGCAATTTAGACAAGGATTCTTTCATATCAATATATCTATTAAATTTCTGTACAATTATTATCATATCATCACAGCTATTTCAGAAAGTTATTTTGTCTACGTCATTGTAACTCTTTAAATATATCCCAAAAATAACTCTGTATACAATGTTTCCTTGTATGATACAAAATTGTTTCTTACTGCGTTACATTTCAAACGTATACTACAAATAAACTGTAAATATCGAATGTCACGAGGAAGAGTGGTTTATAACGTAGCCTACAATCTTGGACAATTCAAATGAGAGATTACAACCACTCTATCCCCCATTTTAATGATGAAAAAAATGGCGCGTTTTTGGTTGAGAGCGAGTTCATGATTGAAATGGGGAGAGGGGTGGTCTTATTTCTCATCAGTTTTATTCTGTCCAAGATTGTAGCTTGAAGCAAATATCTTGATATTGTCACTATAAATTTCTTTTAAAATACCAATCCTTTTACATAATGTTGAAATATATGGCGAGATTACATACTTCAGTCATAAAACAAACGCACAGTATTAATTTAGGCTAACGGGCTCTGTACTGTACTTCTCTCTCTTACTCTAAGAGAATCCGTCACGACGTCGACAACACGATTTGAACTGTAACTCTTCTACAGTCGAACATATATGGTCTGTTAATGAATTGTGAAGTGTGGCAATTCAAATTTCACTTCCCTAGATTAAGTACTGCCTAAAGTTACTATTCGTGACTAAGTAATTTACAAACAGAAATGTTGCCCTGAGAGTGAGAAAATGTGCTAGGAATTGAAATGCTGTTTTAACGTTTGAGTCAGTGCTTGGAAAACTAACCTGTGACCACTGTGAAACGAAAATCACTTAGGATTCCTTTCCGATTTGGTGCTAATTGTTTTGCAACCCCGATTTACTACCCGAAATCTCGGTATTTTGTCATGCTTGTCTTGGACTTTCTCGGGAATAAAACTGTTTCCTTACATAAATCAAGGTTGAATTAACCTTCGTGTACCAAAGTTCGAAACAGCCATGCTTAGCGGAAGAATTGGAACATTCTCGCAACCTTTGTGGTGTTACTAACGCGAGGCGCGGTAACCGCTTATACTCCGCATACCGTTTCCCTCCTATCTCATCCAGAAACTAACACGCCGCACTGGTATTTCACGAAATAACCTCAAAAATGTGGAAATGCTTGAAGAATTAAGATTAAGACTGACATTTAAACAATTGAGTCGTTCACACTGCAAGGTTATTATGTCATCAATCGACGGCTTCCTACCGATAACAATGAAGGTGCTTGTACCATCTTTTTGTCCTTAGCGTCGTGCGTTAATATCGCCCTAATATCGCCTCCATAAACAGTTGCGTGGAGCGGAGTCCAGCCTTCTTTGTCTCTTATATCCACAGGGTCACCAAATTTCAAAAACACTTCTAAGCCACCGATTTTGCCTTGAAAGACAGCTTCGTGGATCTTGCATGGCCGTTCCACCGCTTTAGTTTAACACGTTACCGGCGCACAAGATGCCCCATATTTAGTGAACTGTCGCATTCACTGGCTCACCAAACCAATTTATTCGAACCTCAAGCAGTTTGTAAAACGATTGAGACGCGCCATTTTAGCCATTTTCAAAACCTCTCCAAAAAATGCGAACATATGAAAATGATATATTATATTGCGGGTGTAGAAAAAGAGATCATCGCAAATCTATTTGTTCATCACTCAGTGATTACGAACCAAGAAAATGACCAGCTCCCAGTTGGCTTGTTAGCTCAGTTGGTAGAGCACTGCACTGGTATCGCAGAGGTCATGGTTCGACTCCCCTACAAGCCTGAGTTTTTTGGGGTCTCTTTTCGCTATACTACTAAAGCAGCGTCCACAGCTGCGTCAAAGTCTCACATCTATAGTGTTTCACCCGCAGTTTATATATTCACGTTTACAGAAAAGGCAGTCTACAACGCAGTCTCCAGGCTTGTGGCTTTGTCCGTTCACTGAAGGCCTAGATTGTCTTGGCCAAAATGAGTTCTCTGGGAATACCCTGCGACAAGCGCTACTTAATCGCGCAATATACTGACGTACCAGATTGTGCTTTGGACAATCAAATTTGACCAATATGATCGATATGCCGTGAAATGATTTATGGCTTGCTAAAACATTTAACTCGAGTACTAAACACTTAAGTAGGGCGACACTTTGATGAGCCCAACATCGAAGTGATGTTGGATACAACGAAGCCTCGACTAGACTAAGCATTAAAATTTCCTCAATCAGCGTACATCCTTAATTGAGCTTGTTTTAACCGGCAATATCTTATCTAAAGGCACATTTGGCGCTTTAGCGGTCTTTGTTTAGAATAACGGAAGGCAAACGTGTCGTCCCTCTGTCTTGATTAAGTTGTTACGTTCGGTGATAAACATTTTTTCCTCTTTTGTTTTCAAAACTGAAGAGTTAATTGTTGGCACTACGCGTAGGCACTACATATATCATCTAACCACAGAAAAAGTTGCCAGCATCACCTCAGCTTCGCTGGCTGTAGTTTTTCCGGCTTCAGTTAACTTAATTTACCCTGCAGCGAGCTTATTAACCAAAGTTCAACTTGGCGTTTGTGAATCAAGGTCACAACAACTGACGAACATTTTGACAAATCGCGGGCGGTAAATAGAGTCGAATACTTTTAAATTTCTCAATAATTATTGGGGTTGCCAAGCTTAGTCATATTTTACATGAGAAAGGTCGTTTAAAAATGCTGTGCTCACTTAAAACGATATTGGAAAGGTGCTCTCAACGTAAAGGGGCATTGTCACGCTATTGTACCAAAAAGCTTAAAACTGCCAATGCATCAGTGGAAACCTTAAAATAATGGTCTAGTTTGCTGCCAAAGACTGTACTACTGTAGTACTGCATTGACACTATAAACTCCTGTATTCCATCAAAGATGACGAGGATGGAAATGGATTGAAATTTGAAAACACTTGCCAGTTTTTTGCCACAATTAATCCATTGGTTTGCATTTTAAAGATGCTAAATTAAAAATATCCAGTGACACGAGAGATAAATTTATCGAAGCTTTAATTACTGTCGATGACGGTCGAGTACTCATGCCTAGCGTCATAGTCAAAGTAAAGACTTGAGCCTGATTACTTTAATTCCAAGGAGTATATATTTGTTCAATACGAAACGTCTTCCTGTTATATCAATACTTTGTGAAACACTTGTGAAGGGAAAGAGGACAATTGTAAACTTGAGAATAAATAACTTTGATGAGTCACCAGATTATACGACTGAAATCTCATTTCTTCTTAGCATGTTAAGATACCAGCAGACAAGGCGGTTGAAAAAAAAAAAGGGAATCGACAGTTAGGGCTATAGTCTTGATCTTGTAATTGACGTTTTTCTCCTACAATGTCAGAGCGATTTCAAGGACACGGGTGATGAGAATTAAAAGTAGGGTTATTACAAAGCAGGGGATGTAGTCTGCATGCATCACCAAATTCTCTGCTCAAGCAATAACAGGAAGGTATAGTCTTCGGGTAAGGAGAATCGATAGTTTTTTCTTACTTTTCAAGCGCACAACCCACTGAATTCTCTGCAGAAGCAATAACAGCCGGAGGGGTATAGTCTTCGCGTAAGGAGAATCAACACTTCCATCTTACTTTCTGAGTGTACAACCCAATTCTCTGCACAAGCAATAGTAGAGGGGTATAGTCTACGGGTAAGGAGATTTAATATTTCCACCTTACTGAGCGCGTAAAAGGACAAGCGCGAGAAACGTAACTCGAATGCGTCTGGTGAAACTAAAGGGAGGAGGGGATGGGGGTGGACACCGTTTGAGCCTCACGAAAGGCGAACTGACGACCCCTCCCCCCCCTCCCCCGGGGATCACGACAGATAAAGTCACAAGGTACTTGAAAATTTATCAAAAATCTTTTAATATATTTCTTGCACAACAATTTATACAAGGATTCTTTCATATCAATACATCTCATTGTAGAAATTAAATTTTTGTACTATTATTACCATATAATCACAGCTATTTGAGAAAGGTATTTCTCTACGTCATTTTCTTTTCATATGGAATCTCTTTAGAACCTCAAAATAATTCTATATACAATGTTTCCTTGTATGATAAAAAAAAATTACTTCTTATTGCGTTACACATTAGACGTATACTACAAATATACTGTAAATATCGAATCTCACGTACTTCCATATGAGAAAGAGTGGTTTATAAAGTAGCCTTGTTTGAAGCAAATATCACTATATTCTCACTATCAATTTCTTTTAAAATACCATTCTTTTACATAATGTGGAAATATATGGCGCGATCGCATACTCCAGTCATAAAAGTAATACACAGTATTAATTTAGGCTAACAGGCCCTGTACTGTACTTCTCTCGCGACTCGGTCACGGCGTTGATGGCCACGCGACTTGAATTCTAACTCCTCTACAGTCGAGCATTTACGGTCTGTTAGTGAATTGTGAAGTGTGACTATTCAAATTTCACTTCCCCAGAAGTACTTCCAAGTGTCACTATTCGCGACTGAGTAATTTTCAAACAGAAATGCTGTCCTGCGAGTCAAAAATACCCTCGGAATTGAAAAGTGGTGCAAACGTTTGAGTCTGTGCTTGAAAACTAATCCGTGACCATTCAAACGAAAATCAGGAGGATTCCTTTCCGATTTGATACTGATTGTTTCTCGATTGTTTTGCAACCCAAGATCGCGGTATTTTGTCGTACTTGTCTTGGGCTTTCTTGGGAATAAAACTGTTTACTTAAACAAATCAAGGCTGCATTAACCTTGTCTAACAAAGTTCGATAACAGCCACGCTTAGCGGAAGAATTACAACATTCTCGAAACCCCGTCTATGGTTTCACTAAAATGCGAGGTGCGGTAACCGCTTGTACTACGTTTCCTTTCTCTGTCCAGGAAACACGATGTAATGATATCACAAAATAACCTCGAGAATTTGGAAATGCGTGAAGATAACACGAATTAAAATGGCCCACGAGCGCGGATTAAAACTGCCATGAATTATATCGTTCAGACTGCAAGGTTATTATGTCCTGATTCGCCGGCTTCCTGTCGATAACAATGAAAGTGCTTGTACCATCTTTTTGTCCTTGGCGTCGTGCGCGATTTCTATGGGAGTGAGTCCGTCCTTTGTGAAAGCTTTTAAGTTAGCTCCACTCCTGATAAGAAAAATCACAGCTCTGATATCTCCTCCACAAACAGCTGCGTGGAGCGGAGTCCAGCCTTCTTTGTCTCTTATATCTACCGGAACACCAAATTTCAAAAACACTTCTAAGCAACCAATTTTGCCTTGATAGGCAGCTTCGTGCATGGCCGTTGCCCCGCTTGCGTTTAACGTGTCCAACATAACGTTACCGGCGCTCAGGATGCCGTGAAGCAAATGAGAGTCATTACTCGCAACGGCAGCGTCTAGAGCATACGAAGGATGCAGGAAGCCTTCATCGTACATGTAATTGTTGTTTAGATCTCGGAGGTCGTCGAAATCATCGATGGCAGAGTCGATCACTATAGTCGGTACATTTGTCTCGGGAATCGTGTGCCTTCTCATGTAGTGATACTTCTGATTGTACAAATTTCCAATCGGGAATCCAAGGCTGCTCACAGAGCCAGACCTCCGCAACTTCTCTTTCTTCATTCTCTCCGCGTATCTTCGTTTGCTTCCAGGGAGCGGTAGCCTCTTAAGGGGACATTTGCTGGCAATTTCCATCTTGGCTGCCTTGTGCAGTTTAAAAGCGTGAACAACGACGTTTAACGCAGATCTGTTTCTTCCTTGTGTTTTATTCAGTCTTCACAGCCGAAGCACATTCGTCTGTGAAGCGGAGCCTCGATTGATACAACCGTACTCTCTCGTGGCAAGTTTGTTATGGCAGTTTCCGTGTATCGCAATTCCTTAAGGCGCTCTTTTGATCTAAAAATACTCGCTTCAAGTGGTGTTTTCCAAGTGCGTTCGCTAGCCCACGAATCTGCTCTCTTGGTATTTTGCCATGCTTGTCTTGGGCATTCTCGGGAATAGAACTGTTTACTTAAATATATCAAGGCTGAAACCTTCCGTGTGCCAAAGTTCGAAACAGCCACGCTTAGCGGAAGAATTAGAACATTCTTGTAACCTTTGTGGTTTTACTAACGCGAGGCGCGGTAACCGCTTATACTCCGCATACCGTTTCCCTCCTATCTCATCCAGAAACTAACATGCCGCACTGGTATTTCGCGAAATAACCTCGAAAATTTGGAAATGCATAAAGAATTAAGATTAAGACTTGAGTCGTTCACACTGCAAGGTTATTATGTCCTCAATCGACGGCTTCCTGCCAATAACAATGAAAGTGCTTGTACCATCTTTTTGTCCTTAGCGTCGTGCACTAACATCGCCCTAATATCGCCTCCAGACAAAGTTGCGTGGAGCGGAATCCAGCCTTCTTTGTCTCTTATATCTACATGAACACCAAATTCCAAAAACACTTCTAAGCCACCGATTTTGCCTTGAAAGACAGCTTCGTGCATGACCGATCCACAGCTTTCGTTAACACGTTACCGGCGCTCAAGATGCACCATATTTAGTGAACTGTCGCCTTTCCTGGCTCACCAAACCAATTTATTCGAACTTCAAGCAGTTTTTAAAACGATTGAGACGTGCCATTTTAGCCATTTTCAAAACCTCTCCAAAAAATGCGAACATATGAAAATGATATATTATATTGCGGGTGTAGAAAGAGAGATCATCGCAAATCTATTTGTTCATCACTCAGTGATTACAAACCAAGAAAATGACCAGCTCCCAGTTGGCTTGTTAGCTCAGTTGGTAGAGCACTGCACTGGTATCGCAGAGGTCATGGGTTCGACTCCCCTACAAGCCTGAGTTTTTTGGGGTCTCTTTTCGCTATACTACTAAAGCAGAGTCCACAGCTGCGTCAAAGTCTCACATCTATAGTGTTTCACCCGCAGTTTATATATTCACGTTTACAGAAAAGGCAGTCTACAACGCAGAGTCTCCAGGCTTGTGGCTTTGTCCGTTCACTGAAGGCCTAGATTGTCTTGGCCAAAATGGGTTCTCTGGGAATACCCTGCGAGAAGCGCTACTTAATCGCGCAATATACTGACGTACCAGATTGTGCTTTGGACAATCAAATTTGACCAATATGATCGATATGCCGTGAAATGATTTATGGCTTGCTAAAACATTTAACTCGAGTACTAAACACTTAAGTAGGGCGACACTTTGATGAGCCCAACATCGAAGTGATGTTGGATACAACGAAGCCTCGACTAGACTAAGCATTAAGATTTCCTCAATCAGCGTACATCCTTAATTGAGCTTGTTTTAACCGGCAATATCTTATCTAAAGGCACATTTGGCGCTTTAGCGGTCTTTGTTTAGAATAACGGAAGGCAAACGTGTCGTCCCTCTGTCTTGATTAAGTTGTTACGTTCGGTGATAAACATTTTTTCCTCTTTCAAAACTGAAGAGTTAATTGTTGGCACTACGCGTAGGCACTACATATATCATCTAACCACAGAAAAAGTTGCCAGCATCACCTCAGCTTCGCTGGCTGTAGTTTTTCCGGCTTCAGTTAAACGTTGATATGACTTAATTTACCCTGCAGCGAGCTTATTAACCAAAGTTCAACGTGGCGTTTGTGAATCAAGGTCACAACAACTGACGAACATTTTGACAAATCGCGGGCGGTAAATAGAGTCGAATACTTTTAAATTTCTCAATAATTATTGGGGTTGCCAAGCTTAGTCATATTTTACATGAGAAAGTTCGTTTAAAAATGCTGTGCTCACTTAAAACGATATTGGAAAGGTGCTCTCAACGTAAAGGGGCATTGTCACGCTATTGTACCATCACTTTAAAAAGCTTAAAACTGCCAATGCATCAGTGGAAACCTTAAAATAATGGTCTAGTTTGCTGCCAAAGACTGTACTACTGTAGTACTGCATTGACACTATAAACTCCTGTATTCCATCAAAGATGACGAGGATGGAAATGGATTGAAATTTGAAAACACTTGCCAGTTTTTTGCCACAACTAAGCCATTGGTTTGCATTTTAAAGATGCTAAATTAAAAATATCCAGTGACACGAGAGATAAATTTATCGAAGCTTTAATTACTGTCGATGACGGTCGAGTACTCATGCCTAGCGTCATAGTTAAAGTAAAGACTTGAGCCTGATTACTTTAATTCCAAGGAGTGTATATTTGTTCAATACGAAACGTCTTCCTGTTATATCAATACTTTGTGAAACACTTGTGAAGGGAAAGAGGACAATTGTAAACTTGAGAATAAATAACTTTGATGAGTCACCAGATTATACGACTGAAATCTCATTTCTTCTTAGCATGTTAAGATACCAGCAGACAAGGCGGTTGAAAAAAAAAAAAGGGAATCGACAGTTAGGGCTATAGTCTTGATCTTGTAATTGACGTTTTTCTCCTACAATGTCAGAGCGATTTCAAGGACACGGGTGATGAGAATTAAAATTAGGGTTAATACAAAGCAGGGGATGTAGTCTGCATGCATCACCAAATTCTCTGCTCAAGCAATTACAGGAAGGTATAGTCTTCGGGTAAGGAGAATCGATAGTTTTTTCTTACTTTTCAAGCGCACAACCCACTGAATTTTCTGCACAAGCAATAATAGCCGGAGGGGTATAGTCTTCGCGTAAGGAGAATCAACACTTCCATCTTACTTTCTGAGTGTACAACCCAATTCTCTGCACAAGCAATAGTAGAGGGGTATAGTCTTCGCGTAAGGAGAATCAACACTTCCATCTTACTTTCTAGGTGTACAACCCAATTCTCTGCACAAGCAATAGTGGAGGGGTATAGTCTACGGGTAAGGAGATTTAATATTTCCACCTTACTGAGCGCGTAAAAGGACAAGCGCGAGAAACGTAACTCGAATGCGTCTGGTGAAACTAAAGGGAGGAGGGGATGGGGGTGGACACCGTTTGAGCCTCACAAAAGGCGAACTGACGACCCCTCCCCCCCCTCCCCCCTTCCCCGGGGATCACGACAGATAAAGTCACACGGTACTTGAAAAATTATCAAAAATCTTTTAATATATTTCTTGCATAACTGCAATTTATACAAGGATTCTTTCATATCAATACATCTCATTGTAGAAATTAAATTTTTGTACTATTATTACCATGTAATCACAGCTTTTTGAGAAAGGTATTTCTCTACGTCATTTTCTTTTCATATGGAATCTCTTTAGAACCTCAAAATAATTCTATATACAATGTTTCCTTGTATGATAAAAAAAAATTACTTCTTATTGCGTTACACTTTAGACGTATACTACAAATATACTGTAAATATCGAATCTCACGTACTTCCATATGAGAAAGAGTGGTTTATAAAGTAGCCTTGTTTGAAGCAAATATCACTATATTCTCACTATCAATTTCTTTTAAAATACCATCCTTTTACATAATGTGGAAATATATGGCGCGATCGCATACTCCAGTCATAAAAGTAATACACAGTATTAATTTAGGCTAACAGGCTCTGTACTTCTCTCGCGACTCGGTCACGGCGTTGATGGCCACCCGACTTGAATTCTAACTCCTCTACAGTCGAGCATTTACGGTCTGTTAGTGAATTGTGAAGTGTGACTATTCAAATTTCACTTCCCCAGAAGTACTTCCAAGTGTCACTATTCGGAACTGAGTAATTTTCAAACAGAAATGCTGTCCTGCGAGTCAAAAATACCCTCGGAATTGAAAAGTGGTGCAAACGTTTGAGTCTGTGCTTGAAAACTAATCCGTGACCATTCAAACGAAAATCAGGAGGATTCCTTTCCGATTTGGTACTGATTGTTTCCCGATTGTTTTGCAACCCGAGATCGCGGTATTTTGTCGTACTTGTCTTGGGCTTTCTTGGGAATAAAACTGTTTACTTAAACAAATCAAGGCTGCATTAACCTTGTCTAACAAAGTTCGATAACAGCCACGCTTAACGGAAGAATTAGAACATTCTCGAAACCCCGTCTATGGTTTCACTAAAATGCGAGGTGCGGTAACCGCTTGTACTCCGCATACCGTTTCCTTTCTCTATCCAGGAAACAGGATGTAATGATATCACGAAATGACCTCGAGAATTTGGAAATTCATGAAGATAACACGAATAAAAATGGCCCACGAGCGCGGATTAAAACTGGCATGCATTACATCGTTCAGACCTCAAGGTTATTATAGCTTATTATGTCCTGATTCGCCGGCTTCCTGTCGATAACAATGAAAGTGCTTGTACCATCTTTTTGTCCTTGGCGTCGTGCGCGATTTCTATGGGAGTGAGTCCGTCCTTTGTGAAAGCTTTTAAGTTAGCTCCACTCCTGATAAGAAAAATCACAGCTCTGATATCTCCTCCACAAACAGCTGCGTGGAGCGGAGTCCAGCCTTCTTTGTCTCTTATATCTACCGGAACACCAAATTTCAAAAACACTTCTAAGCAACCAATTTTGCCTTGAAAGGCAGCCTCGTGCATGGCCGTTCCCCCGCTTGCGTTTAACGTGTCCAACATAACGTTACCGGCGCTCAGGATGCCGTGAAGCAAATGAGAGTTATTACTCGCAACGGCAGCGTCTAGAGCATACGAAGGATGCAGGAAGCCTTCATCGTACATGTAATTGTTGTTTAGATCTCGGAGGTCGTCGAAATCATCGATGGCAGAGTCGATCACTATAGTCGGTACACTTGTCTCGGGAATCGTGTGCCTTCTCATGTAGTGATACTTCTGATTGTACAAATTTCCACTCGGGAATCCAAGGCTGCTCACAGAGCCAGACCTCCGCAACTTCTCTTTCTTCATTCTCTCCGCGTATCTTCGTTTGCTTCCAGGGAGCGGTAGCCTCTTAAGGGGACATTTGCTGGCAATTTCCATCTTGGCTGCCTTGTGCAGTTTAAAAGCGTGAACAACGACGTTTAACGCAGATCTGTTTCTTCCTTGTGTTATATTCAGTCTTCACAGCCGAAGCACATTCGTCTCTAAAGCGGAGCCTCGATTGACACAACCGAACTCTCTCGTGGCAAGTTTGTTATGGCAGTATCCGTGTATCGCAATTCCTTAAGGCGCTCTTTTGATCTAAAAATACTCGCTTCAAGTGGTGTCATCCAACTGCGTTCGCCAGCCCACGAATCTGCCAACTCAAGGGTCAACAGATGACTATCAATTTAAGACTCGCGGTAATCCTTCATCGCTAATGGGCCCTTTAGGGGGTTTTTTCGATATTAGCATATGTACAAAAGTGGGCTGATACTGCTTTGTTTCTTTCTCACGTCATCTTGACGCGTTTCTTTTCAAGAGAGATTTATGACTGCTTCCCTTTTGAAGATAATATATTTCCCTCGATATTGAACGCGAAAATACCTTTTGCGTCGTTAATGGCGATTTACGCTCAAGTCTTATTCTGTTTGTTTATCGAATACACGAAACAATTTCACGAAAAATGGCGGTTACTTAGACCGTTTTGGTTTGAGTGGCTTCCCTTTGTCTTCGTCGATGCTTTTGCCTTCCGATCGATTTAAAGTGCAAATAAAACTGATAAAAGTTCAACAGCAGTTTATTTTGATTGGCAAGTACACGTGCAGGTTTTTTTGTCTGTCGTTTTCTTAAGTCCCAATTCCATTAACACTATTTGACTCTCTAAAGGAATGCAATTAACCCTCTGGGAACAAACTCGCCCTTCAAACGCATTACGGGAGATTAAACTGAATCAGCTCCTTTGTTGATCAAGAAGAATAAATTTTGGAAACATGCAACTGGATTAAAAGCACAAAAGTGTAGACTTACTAAGAGTCATATCGGATCACCCAGTAACAAGCTCCGTCTGGGCACAAAAGGCAACATCCTAAAGCACTTTTTTATTTCTTAAGTATCAGGCGGAGACTTAAATCATCGAATAACGCTATCACTTAACGTTTAAGGCGGTTAAAATGTAAAGCAAAATTGTCAAACAGACTTGGCTAAATTTTTTCAAATAGCGCCCACTTTGCGTACTCACTATAGCCGTTTTAAATGTTTAGAACTGCCTCGCACAGGTGTGATAAATACACGAAAATAGTGCCAGGCTGTGTTATTCAAAATATTGTTTTTATCATTTTTTTTAAACTTCAATGGTGACAAACTCAGTCGGGATTTGTAGAGTACAACTGAACGCGCCAAGTGTAAAGTACTGTTCCCTTGCTGTCAATTGAATGGTTACACTTGCTGGTTTCACTCGCAGTTAGAATCGCCATAAATAGCGCCATAAGAAAGTACTGCACAGTAGCTTTTTGTGAACTTAAAAGGTTACTCTTTGGAATTTCACCCCGCACAGATTCAAAAGTTAGAATCACCTTTTACTGGGTGACAACGCAACTCGGTCATTTCAATGGTTGCACTTCAGAATTTCACCCAAAAGCAACGGCGCAACGACAAATAAACAGCATCAACAAAAGAACTCAACAGCTTTTAATTGAATTGGAGCACTTCAACATTTTTTCTTATGCCGGAAGGAAGCACATTGGTACAAAATAAAACAAACAAATAGCAGAAGATTTGATGGGGCGTTTTTCTTGAACGGATATACTTTCCATTCACATAACAGACAGTAATCGCACTAGAAATGTTAATTATATCAACCAGCCGACGACATTGTCTGAACAGCGAAGACGAGAATTCAGGCTATTTCCGAGGCAAACTGCAATACACTTTATTATTATTGCACCCTGCGGAGAATGGTACCCATTTACTTTCCAAGATATTTAGGGTGTTAGTTTTCTTGTTGCTAAGGCAAACAAGTCTTTCACGATTTTTCCAAAATTTCTTTCTCTGTTGGAAGGAAGTGTTCTGAATAAAACTATTCTTCCCCTTTACCAAAATAAAACTACTGTAACGCGTGCTGTGATTTGATTGGAGGTCTGTAGCAATGCTGACGTAATCACACTAGCCGGACCAGTGGACCAATCAGAACTCGAAGGAAAAACGGCGGGAAAACATGAAACCAGTGCAAAGAGTGGAAAGCAAGTAACTGATGCCAGGCGCGGGAAAACAGGCAAACAGTACAAAGTGAGCGAAAGAAACGTTCGCTCTGGTTATGACAGTAAGGTAAAGAAATTATCGTGCTTAGTGTTTATTTCGTAATGCAAAGTCATCATCTAATCACAACAAATAAAATCACAAACAATAATTGAGTAATATTGTATTTCCAGTAAAACAACTAATTTCCTATTACACTTCCTAAATGAGTTCAGCCGACTGTTGTCGACTTCAATCCGGCAATCTTTTCAAATTAAGTTTGAAGTGTCACGTTGTGGATAACTTACAGTGATGTGTTGAAAAACACTCTGTTGAGCCGTGGATGGATTACGAGCTATAACCGTTCGCAAAAACCGGAACACAATATTGTTATTTAATCACCAAGCCACATAACTTTGCGAGAGGATGAATTAAGGCGCCCAGAAGTCCGTTAAAATGCACTGAAGATGAAAAGAAAATAAATGATTGCAGTTCTGTGACAAGGATTCATTCATTAAACACATAAACACGACCCTTGACAGGGAAAATCTTCGCAACACTTGAATCTTTTAAGACTAAAAGAGCCGAGCCGTTTCAAGATAACACGACACTTCATGCATTTCACGTGCCGTGATCAATTTCTGGCGAACTGTTTCAAAGGAACAGTACACGATGACCGTCCATTATTTTTTGCATAAACAAGGTCTGATAAACAACGATACAGAATACATACATACATACATACATACTTCATTTAACAACGCAGGTTAAAATATGGCAGCGAAAGCCGATGTGGACCTGCTATGTATAAATAAATTACAAAATACACTATGTATGGAACTGTAAAAGTAACTACAATAATAATTATTCATATTAAGCCAGATATAGGTTACAAATACTATTTAACAAATAAATATCTAAAATAACATCTAAAAATATGTAAAATCATCAGTGTTTTTAAATGTTACGGTAGAACTACAACCAAAGATATTCTATCAATACATTTAGAGTGTTTCACAAGATTTGCTTTAAACAGTGCAAAAGAAGGTAGAGACTTGATCTTTACGCGTAGACTGTTCCAAATTATGCTGGCTCGATGAGTGAAGGAATTATTGTTTCCTTTCCAGTAAGTATGGGTCAGATCGAATTTTAGGTTATCTCTTAAATTGTAGGAATAACATCTTGCATGATACTGCCCTTTCCCACGGGTAGTTGCGTCGTCATGAAAAGGTTGCATGTTTTTGCGGTTGTCTGTGCGTTGATAAACCGCCGGAATATATAGCTTTATCAACGTTGATCACTTCAAAACAGATTGTTCACTGATTGTTTTCTTCCTGTTTGTTCACAGTCGAGTGACCGCGTGACGACACACTTTAATGCTTCCTTTGTGTGCGACGTCATTGCACGCCTATTTAATCCGCTGTTTTGCTGATCTCACTCTAAATAAGGGAATAAATGAGATGACCGAGTTTGACCCCCTGGCTTTGAAATAGGCATTAACAAAAACGTCGGGTCACGCTAGAATTTTCGGTGGGGACTTTTACAAGTAGTGACTCGGTAAAAATAGACTATGCTATTGCCATCGTTTCAAAACAGAATCGATTGCAATCACTTTAACGTTGACATGGTTCACAGCTTCGAATATTCAGGGCTGCCAGCAAGCACATGTAAGATTTTGCAAGCAAACTGGCAGTTCTCTGACCTCTACTAAAGCAAGCACGTCTACCCTGGTGTACGTATGCAAGCAAAAGCACAAGGGCCTACACAAGAGCAGAACAACTAGATTTAAGTGAAATTAGCAAACATCGCAGTCTTTCTGATCGATCATACAGCGAGTCGTTTAGGTGTTTTCCACCTGCCTTTGGAACAACGCATTTGGAATGTGAAATGCGCTTTAGCTTGTAAAGGTGCGAATAGCGTGAATTTCTTCTGTTATGATTCGTTTCCCGAATTTCCTAATCCACACCTTTTCCTAAAATTATGAATTGCAGACTAAAGAATGCAAAAGTCGAGCAGAGGTCACGGGCTCAGCACAACAACGCTAAAACTCGAACAAAAGCCGCGGCATAACAAGTAGGTTATGAGAAGGAAACGCGACAAACTGCGCCCAATATATTAGGAAATCGCGTCCTACACAAGCACGCAATAACACGGAGCTAAACAACAACTGCGATACGGGACGACGTTTCTAAAGTGAAAGTTGAATACCTCTAGCAGGCCATTAAATTTTGAATTTCAGTCACTTCCAAACCTTCTGACACCGCTAAGCGAAAACAATAATGCTTCGGCACAGACACAAACTTCTTACACCTCTAGTCCTATATTTTGCGTTATAACTTGAGCAGAACTTTCCTGTGGCGCTGTATGGCCCTCGGTAATATATCCAAAATAGTTTTCCTGCTTGAACGCCGATCGTTTTCCAAAATTATTTTTAGCTCCCACGTTTAGTTTACAAAGTAAATTTATTTGTTGTTTTAGTTTCGTGGTAACTTCAAGTGGTTTGCAAAAAAATCAATTTGCCACACGAAACCAGAGCAAATGCGTTATAAACTAAGTTGATGAGGCACATTGGCCATCGTAAAAAGATACAAGAGCTGACGATTGTAACAGTAGCCCAGTAGTCTTACTGTCATCTGATAAAACCAAATACGTCACAACGTCGCATCAGTACAACAGACCCTTCCACGTTTTTTTTGTTTTTTTCAACTTTTGATATAGGCCATGCAACGAAAATCTGTTGACACTGCTGGAAAGAGCAACTTAAAATTTGGAAAAAACCAAAATGGGAGACCTAACTTTTAAAATCGCAAAGTTATACACTGCAGCTTCCCAAAGTCGGGGAAATTTTAAAGACGTTTGTATTCTGGAGGGCACAAACTTACCCCCCCCCCCCCTTCCCTAGTATACAAACGTCTGTAAAATTTCCTGACTTTGTAGAACCATAGTTTCGCTATTTTGCAGGATGAAACTCTCAAACTTGGCTGTTATATTTTAAATTGTTAGGCGCTCTTTCTAGCAGTGTCGATAAAGTTTCGCTACCTTCAGTTGTTAAAATCAAAAGTTGGAAAACAAACGAGGAAGGATCTATTTCTTTCTTTTACTAAACCCCTTATCCACAAAACTCGAGAGATCTGAATTGAGCAACTTCACACTGATGCTAAAGGTCAAAATATTTCTTTTTGAGTAAACCAAAGTGCAAAACATTCTCATTTACCCTTTCGACACTCATCCTGGAGAAGGCCAAATACCACAGACCCGGGGGGGGGGGGGGTACTCCCTATAATGGCCTATACGGGGAGGCTCAGCCCGAAAGTAATGAAAACGTAAAGCTTGTGGGATGTGGCTGGAGTGACAAGGATACTTCACAAATTAATGTGATCAAGTAAGCTGAAGCCACTCAAAAGGCACTAAGGCCACAAGGTAGCGGGCATTACCCCTTAAATCTACCAAAGCAAAGATTGAGCCCAAGCATTAGCAGCCATGGACAGCTGTTTCGGCCTTGTTAGGCCTCGTCAGCATGGCATAGCTAATGCTCAGGCTCAAGTACCCACATATCAATAAAACAAGCAATGAAAACGTAAAGCTTGTGGGATGTGGCTGGAGTGACAAGGATACTTCACAAATTAATGTGATCAAGTAAGCTGAAGCCACTCAAAAGGCACTAAGGCCACAAGGTAGCGGGCATTACCCCTTAAATCTACCAAAGCAAAGATTGAGCCCAAGCATTAGCAGCCATGGACAGCTGTTTCGGCCTTGTTAGGCCTCGTCAGCATGGCATAGCTAATGCTCAGGCTCAAGTACCCACATATCAATAAAACAAGCAATGAAAACGTAAAGCTTGTGGGATGTGGCTGGAGTGACAAGGATACTTCACAAATTAATGTGATCAAGTAAGCTGAAGCCACTCAAAAGGCACTAAGGCCACAAGGTAGCGGGCATTACCCCTTAAATCTTGAGCCTGAGCATTAGCCTGAGCATTAGCTATGCCATGCTGACGAGGCCTAACAAGGCCGAAACAGCTGTCCATGGCTGCTAATGCTTGGGCTCAATCTTTGCTTTGGTAGATTTAAGGGGTAATGCCCGCTACCTTGTGGCCTTAGTGCCTTTTGAGTGGCTTCAGCTTACTTGATCACATTAATTTGTGAAGTATCCTTGTCACTCCAGCCACATCCCACAAGCTTTACGTTTTCATTGCTTGTTTTATTGATATGTGGGTACTTGAGCCTGAGCATTAGCTATGCCATGCTGACGAGGCCTAACAAGGCCGAAACAGCTGTCCATGGCTGCTAATGCTTGGGCTCAATCTTTGCTTTGGTAGATTTAAGGGGTAATGCCCGCTACCTTGTGGCCTTAGTGCCTTTTGAGTGGCTTCAGCTTACTTGATCACATTAATTTGTGAAGTATCCTTGTCACTCCAGCCACATCCCACAAGCTTTACGTTTTCATTGCTTGTTTTATTGATATGTGGGTACTTGAGCCTGAGCATTAGCTATGCCATGCTGACGAGGCCTAACAAGGCCGAAACAGCTGTCCATGGCTGCTAATGCTTGGGCTCAATCTTTGCTTTGGTAGATTTAAGGGGTAATGCCCGCTACCTTGTGGCCTTAGTGCCTTTTGAGTGGCTTCAGCTTACTTGATCACATTAATTTGTGAAGTATCCTTGTCAGCCCGAAAGTGGTAGATAGATAGATAGATAGATAGATAGATAGATAGATAGATAGATAGATAGATAGATAGATAGATAGATAGATAGATAGATAGATAAGAACTTTATTTTATCACGCTAGCCTATTCAACAATGTAAAAAAAAATACAATAGCTGGTTTTTAGTAGGGGCGTGAGCTAAGTATAAAAATTAAAAATATCCTAAATATACTAACAACAGTAATTAAAACTATTCGTGCATTTAATATAACCCTAAGTATAATACTTAAAATATACTAAATATAGTAACAACTATGATTAAAACTATTCATTCAATTAAATATAACCCTAGGAAAAAGATTACTATATGATATTTGGTCTATAGGTTGAAATAAGTTTATCAAACGTAGCCAAAGTTTCACAATTACGTATTTCATTAGAATCATTGTAGCTGAAACTCTTCTTTAAAAATTCAGTCTTTGGCAATAGAAGGGCCAACTTATTATCGGCGTTCCTTAGATGATAACTGTCGGCTGAGCATGAGTTCCTAAAGATATTCGAAAGCCTCGCTGGTGCCAAGTCATGGAGTACCTTAAACATTTGCCTAGCCTTAATACGAAATCTGCGTTCGCTTAGTAAACTCCAGCCAAGATACCTTTTTCACGCTTTTTCACGCTTCAGGTACTGATGTGAAAGGGTAGGGATTTCACGAGTCGAAGTATATGAAAGGGTAAGGAAATCTGTCACTGAGGTATTTAAAAGGGCCTTTCATGAAAATATTTCGAAAACATACCTTATGACTGCACTGTTTTAATTTATTGAACGCTACGTGCAAATGACAAGAAGACTTCCTGTTTTAGGCATACGAAAGGGGTGCTATTTGTCAATGGAAGGTATACGAAAGGGGTACCTTTTCTGTCAAAAATGGTATATAAAAGGGTAAGGGGTCGGACTTCGGAGCGGAGCCACCCCGTATTAAAATGTTTTTAGTGCCCCCTCCCCCCGACCGGGGACCACAGACCTCGTCCTACCGGTATTGATTCAAAACAGCGTCACTCTCGAAATTAAAAATTGCCCAGTAAAGAGTAAAAGACTATCAAGAAGCGTGAAACTCATCGAGGAGTTCCTCTGCTCTGGAACAATCCCAACCCTTTCCTTGAAATCTCGTCCTCACGACATCCACAAACCTTTGAAGAAACTTTGTTCCGTTTGTTAATGAGTTAAAGTTTCTCTCGGTACTTTGAACCGAAGACAAATCCGTGTTTCTGTCGTTTACAAGTTTCCAATGCCAGTAGCACATTTCCCCGGCATACATCAGTGCAAGAAGATGGGTGTCGCTAAATACGCCTATGATAGAACGAAACACAACGCCTTTAGTTAACAAACCGTAAAACATGGGGGGGAGGAGAAAGGCCGCGCTTTGTTCCTAGAAGTACAATCAAGGGCAAACGTCTTGGGATAAATTTGATTTACGCTGTTCTTATACGGGCCGACACGAGAAACATTTTCCCGTGGATTTAATATTCCCAACTTCCCCCACCCCCCCACCCCCTTCCCTACAATGTTGAGCACGACTGCCCAAAAGTTTCCTGATCTTCGACATTGTTCTGGGAGTGGGGTGGGGGAGGGGGGGGGTTGAGGGTGCAAGAACTGTGTTTTGGATGGTTATATAAGGAGTGTATAATGCGAGAAGGGGTTTTGTCCACTTATTGTAAAACAAAGGAAAATGGAAATTATTCCCCTGAACCTCGACTTGGTTCTCTGTTGTTCTCCCACAATTCGAAACTAGCCTATTGTTGCACTTTCTATGATATTTCACATGGTTTCTGCCAGGTGCAAGTAGCAAAGTGCTTATCGTGGTGGGGAAGCAATGAAATAAACACAGGTTATTACACCAGAGGTAACAATAAGGCCATAATAAGCAAACTGAAGAATAATTAAACGAAATGAAAACGAAGACGAAAACCATGAAACAATGCGGTATATATGCTTAGAGTTGTCTAGAATTATTTGATTTTCTCAAGGTTGGATTTGTTTTATTTCATTTTCTTAAACTAAACGGTATAACATTTCCCAATCTAGCCCCACATCTGGGAAAGACGACCACCAAATTCCTAGCCTCTTTCTAGGGACAAATCCTTTCGGGTTACGAAGTATCTATTTCATTAAAAAATCTACATGTTGTCACAGGAACCAGCATTTTGTCCTTCCTGCTTGCCCACACGATTCAAGCTGGTTTGATGAGATCAAGGAGTTCATTCCGTCAAATTTCAATTGTTTCTGTTTGCGTACGGCTCTTAAGACAAGTCTCCATGACCTAGCCTGCGTAGCTGGTGTTTTCTTAGTCCATTCTCCTCGCGGCTTCGTCGCTCGTTCGCGCGCCCCCAACAAAACCGAAACCGCCAGTTACGCAGGCTGCCATGACCAAACATTACACTGATTTAGCAAAGACAACGTAACATTAAACAAGAACGCGAATTAACGATGTTATTAAACGCGACTTCCGGTGCTCAATTTTCTGTTCTGCCATTGGTCAAGTCGATTTTTTTCAAAGATTAAATCGAAACAAAACAAAGAAAACGAAAGTCAGTTAGAAAACGATTATAGCGAGGCCGCAAGAAAATTTGAAGTCGATCCTAGTGAAGTTAACAAATCTCGGCTATGTGAGTTGAAAGAGAAACTTGAACAAAGTTATGACGAAAAGATCAAAGGCGTCATTATTCGTGCAAGAGCTCGATGGCACGAATACGCGTACGGCGAGAAAAGCTCGAAGCACTTTTTAAATCTAGAAAAAAGAAACCAAGTGAAAAAGCACATAAGGAAACTTCAAATTTATAGTTCCTTAACAACTAACTCCACCGTTATTCTTTCGGAAGCAAAACACTTCTATATGAACTTGTACCAATCACCATCCATAACTGCGGACAGAGAAATTTTGATAGAGAACTTCCTAAATAGTCTGGAAATTCCAAAATTATCAGAAGAAGAAAAGCAATCAAGCGAAGGGAAAATATCACTGGAAGAATGCGAAATAATTTTAGAAAGCTTCAAGGAGAACAAATCACCTGGAAGTGATGGGATTCCCATAGAATTATACAAACGATGTTGGGATATCATAAAGAAACCTTGTGTCAACGAATCTTTTGAAAGAGGTGAAATGTCAAACAAACAGAAAAAAAGTTGTAATAACGCTTATTGAGAAGAAAGGTAAAGATCGCTGTTTCAGGAGACCTATCTCATTAATGTTGATGCTAAGATAATGTCGAAAGTTATCGCTGCCAGAATAAAAGAGGTTTTGCCAAATGTAATTCATAGCAACCAACCTGGGTATGTCAAAGACCGATACATAGGCGAAACTGTTAGGTCTATCTTTGATATCATGGAATTCACAGATGCTAAAAATATCCCTGGCCTTTTAATATTTATTGATTTTCAAAAAGCCTTCGATACCCTAGAATGGGACTTTCTTCTTAAATGCCTTGAAGCCTTCAACTTTGGACACGATTTTATACATTGGGTCAGGCTATTCCATAAAAACATTCAAAGTTGTGTTATAAATAATGGTACTGCCTCAGATTATTTTACCCTTAAACGCGGTATAAGGCAAGGTGATCCACTTTCCCCTTATCTTTTTGTTTTGGCCGTTGAAACCCTCTCAATTGCTACTCGTAACAACGTTCAAATTAAAGGTATTAAATAGGGAATGAAGTGACAAAAGTACTCCAGTTTGCAGATGATACAGCAGCAGTTCTCTCAGATATCAATTTCGCCCTTGTTCTTTTTCAATCTTTGAAACATTTCGAGATTCTATCAGGCCTGAAAGTAAACAATTCAAAAACTGAGGGATTATGGATTGGCGCGTTAAAGAACAATAACAGCAAACCCCTTGGCATCAAATGGCCAAACGAGCCAATAAAGGCCTTAGGAGTCTTCTTCACCTACGACAAAACACTGCTCTATGAAAAAAATTTCAGGGAGAAACTTGTAAGCATTAAAAAACTTATAAATATCTGGTCATCTAGAGGACTCTCACTGTATGGAAAAGTCGTTAATATTAAAAGCCTGCTCCTGTCAAAGCTAATGTATATTTCTTCATTATTACCCACTCCTAATTATATTATAAAAGAAGCAAATAAGCTGTTGTTCAAGTTTTTATGGAAGGGTGTTGCATCATCTGTGTAAATGATCTTCATTTCGATGGAGACAACTTAACTTCTTTCAATAGGATCGCTAAAGAAATAGACAGAAGTAATTTCTTATCGTGGACCGGACTGCGCAATTCAGTGCCACCCAATTTGAGACATCTCCACTCCAGCTCTACTGTCGATTTTTCGAAGCCATCCTTTAAACACACTAAATGCGTATTCGATGTAACCAAGACCACATCAAAACACTATTACGCCCTCTTAATTGGTACCAAGGCTCGTCTTCCTAATAACAGTATCATCTTGAAACGTGAATTTAATCTCGTAGAAGAACAACTTGGAAAAATTTATCTCCTTCCTCATACTGTCACTAGTGAACCTTACTTAAAAGCATTCCAGTACAAAGTGCTAAATTCAAAACTTTCTGTACACCAACGATAAATTGTATAAAATCGGTTATATTGAAACTTTTATTGCTCTTTCTGCAAATATCATGAACAGGAAACTTTGTACCATCTTATGTTTCACTGTCGACCTCACTCAAGTAAGTTTTGGAAAGCCTTTGAATTATATTTTCTCCAGGTAACAAATCGACAAATAAGTCTCAATCCACGAGATGTTCTTCTAGGAGTCATCTCCTCAAATTGCCCCCTGCTAAATTATTTGATAATCATTGGCAAATTGTATCTGTGGGATTGCACAAGGAATGGAGTTCTTCCCAACATAACCAGTTTTCTAGCAAAAGTAAACATCAAATTACAAACAGAAAAATACTTTAGTACCAAGAACAACATGCTCAAAGAATCTTATGATAAATGGAACTTTATAGTAGCTAGAGTAAGTTAAACATAATTTGCTGACTATCGGGTACTTTATTATATTATATTACATCATATTAAAATACAGCAAGCATAGAGATTGTTATTAAATTTATATAGACATACTAATAAGATTTTCATTTTTCGATTAGTATCTAAGTTAGTAGTGTTGTATTGTAGGTATTGTTGTATAGCAAGGCTGTAAGTATCCTTCTCAATAAGTTTTCAATTAGTTCATAAGATAGTGGCGTTGTATTGTAGGTATTCTTGTATTGTAAGTCTGCAAGTGCTGTTGTATTATATGTGCACTATGTTAATAGTTAGTATAAATCTACTAGCGTTCTATCACGAATGCCGTTCCCTGATTGGCTACGCTACTCACTATCTATTCTGTGATAGATAGTGAGTAGCGGTTGTCAACAAAATGGCGGCCGCTTCTTCGCGTTTCGAAGTGTCTGTGAGGAGAATTTGGATAATTTACTTCTTCAGTTTTGAACGACTAGTAGATTTATACTAAAGCAATTAGATTATTCCCTCTCGATTTCTATGCGTGATAGCTGATTCGGGCTGCGCCCTCATCACCTATCACGCGATAGAAATCTCAAGCTCATAATCTAATTGTTAAATATATTCATTAAAAAAAAGTCGGTTTTTACATCTGCGCGCGCCGTCGTCACTGCAGTAACGCTGTCTTTGCTTTAATCTGCCTAATAAGGAATTAAGGGTTGTCTTTCATCAGAAAAGGAAATACGAACCTTCTGTCAGAAGATGTATCATATCAGTGTCCTTTATTTTGGCATGATCATCCAAGACAAGAGGAGCACGAACACTTAGCATTGATTCGAGATATGAGGCTCCTGATACCACACACTACAGAGCATAAAGAAAAACGTAAGAGGTTTGTTGGGAGAGGCAAATGAAGGAGCAGGTTGGTGTGGTAAGGAGTGAGATTGGCGTTCAGCCTTTAAGGATCGGTAGAGTTGCGCCACCAAACAGGTCTCAGCCGTCCTGCATGAGTGTTTTTAGTTTGGTCGTTGTTTTCTTTCGATATTTATTTATTTGTTTGTTTGTTTGTTTGTTTGTTTATTTATTTAAATGAGCGATATTACATGATGTTTCGAAGTCATCTTGACTTCATTTTCAAGTGACAAATGCAACGGTCGTCAAGTTTAAATTAAGTGGTTGTTTACAACGTCAGCCAACGAATTAGTGTGCGCATGAAAAAATGCGCTTTATTTGTTTGTTTGTTTGTTTGTTTGTTTGTTTGTTTATCTACAGTGTATTTACTATTTTGCACACCAAACTCTGGGATTGGATTGGGTTTAACTGATGGCTGAAAACCTGCCAACCACCAGCTTTTGTTGTGTGTGGCTAGGGTAGTTAAATAACGTTACATCTATACCTACCTACATACCAACCTACCAACCACCAGCTCCCTAGGAGGAGAGGGGGGGGGGGGGGGTGGGTGTCTACAACCTTACATCAGCTATATATTATTTGATTGCACCTGACGTCACGGCTGCCATGTTGGTGGAAAGAACAATAGCGAAAAAGTCTTTTGGGAATTTGACTCTATTATTATGCAAACCTTGAGCTACATTTTTCTATTGTTTTGGCACCAACATGGCCGTCTTATCACGTGAGTGCAATCAAAGAATAAATCATTTCTCTCCAAGATAATCAAATACCTCTATAAGATGAACAGCATTGAGCTGCCTTCTGTCATGATCATTAAACACTGTATGGCAATACATATAGAACAGAGCTCCACGCCTCCAGTAAAGACACTCCAGTACATCTGTACCAAGGACTTCAGCAGGCTATAAAAAATCACACAAAAATTATGCACAGTCAGTAGCTTCATCAGATATATCACCTCAATCACTCAGTTATTAAGGTAAGTCAAGAACAAAAGAAAAAGACTTTTCCCAATTTCAATTTAGCAGCTAACCATAATAGCTGGCTCATGGCTTCTGCTGAAGCTCTGTAACCAAAGCTTCAATATCAATATTTTTTCAGATACACCCCTCCACCTCCCTGGAGGCCAAAAAAATGTTGTTTTGCATGCTCCTTAACCCCCTCCCCCCTCCCCCTTCCCCCTTCCCCCTCCCCCCTCTGCCCTCCCCCCTTCCCCCCCTCCCCCCACCCCCATACATATATACAGACAACCTTTATTTATACACAATGAAACTTCAAAGCTAACAAGCTTGTGGGGTCGTGTATTAAATAAAAAGATACAAAAGCTAAGAATAATTAAAACCTACAATTGAAGGATAAAGTCATTCTTATAAAAGATATAATTCTGGTAAATTGAGTCGATAGTTAAAAATAGACAAAATTCTCAGATCTGTTGTTAATTATTTGTGGGGTTAAAACATTAAAATTAAAATCCTTAAGAGTGTGACAATGAACAACATTTTTCAAAAAGTCTTTCACATCTGTGCACTCTAGCATTGATCCATTTGATCGTCCCATAGCATTCCAGAGGACAGCCCCTCTATAGGAAATGGAGTTTTGAACACATTTGGAGGCAAAACTAGGAGCCCCCAAAAATATATATGTAAAAGCCCCAGAAATGTCCCTTAGTTTATCCACTGGATTGCTGTGCATGTGACTGCTACCAGTCCAGTAGGAGATGAAGTCACTGAATGAGGCTCAGAAGGGATTCAAAGATACTTACTTTATTTTCCTTACTTTCTGATCCAAACATCTCTTTTGCCAGTTGCTCAGGGAGGTTTAGTCTACCTTGGTGGAAAATTACATGTTAGACTTAAACGTCATGAAATCACAAGTTAGCAAAGAATGTAAACTTTTGCAAGACACAGCTGTATATAGAGCAGCAAGAACAAGACTCATTCATTTTATCAGAAATGTTAAAGTTTGAGAGAGGTGATATTGAATGTGGAGTAGCTAACGTTTTAGGAAGAATTGTTGTCAAAATCCCTTTCTTTGACCCCTAAATTCAAATTAATTTTATTATTGTTTTAAATCACCAGTTGAAAAGTAAATAAATATGAAAACATACAATTTTTTAATTTAAAATAGTTAGAATAAATAAAAAGAAAATAAACCTGGTAGAAAATTGTCTCTGAAAAATGAGTAGATAATAATAAATAAATAAATTAATTAATTAATAATGTTACTTACCAATTAAAAACTTTATTTCTTTTGCACTCCTGTCTTGTGGAAAGTCTTCATTAACCAGCCGACATTCCACAACATATGTTGCATCAAGAATCGCCTGAAATATTCAAAATTTTGTTTGAGATTGACTTAAACATTTAACCACTGCCCAGTTAGCAGAATTCGGTAACAACACCAGAATGCTATGTCCGCCGGAAAGTTGTGGTTTCAAATTGCAGACTGAACCACAAACCAGGGTCTTAAAATAACTGGCGAGATTGTGTTGGCTGTATAATCAACTCCCTGGGGGATAGCTCCCAGAAAAATTGGGTAGGGGTGTGCGACCTATTTCCTGAAACCCTTACCATTTTTCAGACCAAAATCTGCAATTTTCTCTACTCTATTTCAGACCTGACCAAAAATTCGATACCCTATTTCAGACCTATCTCGTGCAAACGGTTGGCATAAACAGAATTTGAGAAGAGCTACTGTTGATGGTCTTATAGCAATGATGAAGAAGTAGCTTCTTCTAAAAACCATACCCAATTCAAGACTACAGTGTGCAAACCATACCCTGTTTCAGGGACGGGGGAGGGAGGGGGAGCTACTCCAACAAAAATTAGTTGGGGGTGAAACCCTTAACCTATTTCAGACCAAGATATTAGCTACAGTGTACCCTATTTCAGACCTGACCAAATATTTGATACCCTATTCCAGAACTATTTCACGCAAACGGTTGGCATAAACAGAATTTGAGAAGGGCTTTTGTTGATGGTCTTATCACCTAATGATGAAGTAGACATACCCAATTCAAGACTAGAATGCACAAACCATACCCTATTCCAGACCAAAATGGTCAAAACTGATACCCTATTTCAGTATTTCAGACCAAAATGGCTAAAAAAACCATACCCTTTAACCATACCTATTTAGCCCCCCTCCCCCCACCCCCCACCTAAGTTCAGATGACTGTAATCACATCACTGAGTAGTGGTGGTAGGCCATTAACCTGGTCTTCTTCACTTCCACAAGTAAAACTTGAATGAGACATAAAACAACGCACATACTGATTGCAAAGAGTAGCTAGAGAATATAGTTCCTGGTGTTGTGGCCCATCCTAACTTACAATGTAAGAGTTGGGCAGTGGCTGGGCTTTGGTCCAACAACCTAACAATCAAACTGGCTGATGTCACCAGGATGGTCAGTGGAGCAGATGTCCAAGTTCCAGCATCAAACAAATAACCTATCCGTGACAAGTATTATTGTACCTGTGAATATTGCTGCGCCATTTTGATGAGCATCTCTTTTGTCACTGAGCTCTGCCTGTGGAAAATAAAAAGAATGAAAGACATTCAAAGTCAAAAAATAGATTGTCTCCACAGGGTTAGAAATCTGTTCAGCTGAATCACCAGCCACTGGGCTAGTGACCTTTAGAAATCCACTAGCCCGCAGCAGTATCAGTAGCCCAAGCTCCTTCCCAGGATCTTTCTTCATTCCAGTCCTTACCTTGTTCATACCTTCTGCAAATTGAATAGAACATTTTCCCTCGTCATTCATGACATGATATTCAAGCCATCCAAACATAACTTTTCACGATGGATTGACTCCTGTTTTACATTTATCATTTTCATATTTTCTTTGTTTCTCTCAAATTCATTTTCAATTCCCTTAGCCTTTTTGGGCGGTTGGCAGTTTATAGCTCGACAGAAATCTCTCCATCTGAGATTGAGCTTTCTCTGAAATGTCTTTAACTGCATGGCAGTGCAAAGTGTAGAGGGAGAGAGGTCTGGGGAGTACATTAATTACGTAATTTGACTTCTTACTGGTTGTCAACTGAAGATAATCAAATTAAATATAATTCAATTATTAATTATTTTCTCAAATTCTTCTAGCGCACGGACTACTGAACATGTCATTCTTACTAGCCCAACTCCATTTTTCTGGCCTCACCAACCAGGCTAGTGGAGATGTCCAACCCTGCTCCGTGCCATATTGGTTTGGGAGAAAACACAGTGAAAATAACAGCTAGTAAACGTATGGAATTTTGGTGAACTTCCAACTGCTGTAACTCAACTCCAAAGTAATGGATTTCAAGGTTAAAAATCATCTTTCTATGTATTTCAGTTAAATCATTCATCTGATTAAAAATTAGACCACTACAGATGCAATAATTCGGGCTAGGAGAGAAAGGAAATTGATTTTCAACCTAGGTTAAACTATTTTTACTTGAATTTTAGTTTCAAATGCAACAATTATACACTCATTATTGCTTCATATGTGACGTGGTTGTATCTGCTAAATTTCTTTTACATTTACAATCACACCTGAAACCCCTTGACATACCCCTTTCCAAGAACATGAAGACACATTTTGCACTTATCATCTGCCTTATCCAGGAGCTGTAGCTCTCCAGCATCTAAAAACTCAAAACAGAGTAACATTGAAACTACTACCAGTATTAAGGTTGTTTTATTTAATTACAGATCCATTAATAATATGGTCCAGTCTACCCTCAAAGAACAGTAAGTGGTACAGTTAAACCTCCTGTAAGCAGACACCATTGGGATGAGCGCAGGTGGTGTACACGAGGTGTCTGGCCTTTCATGAGCCTGTTCCAGGTATTCATATTGTGGGAAGCGGCGAAAATCGTTGCAAGAATGAGAGATGTTGCAAGTGGGAAAAACAAGGAAAGACTCAGGGACACGGGGGCAAGGGGCTGGCTAGAGGTGTCCACAAGTGGAGGTTCGACTTTACCAGAATCATTGCTTGCAGATGATAAATTGGGAATCACATTCCAAATGAAGAGTATGCAAAAATGTCTTCTTCTTTGCCTACCCCCTTCGACCCCACCCCCACCCCATACCCTCAACAAATTATGTACATACTAGCATTTGTTTCACAGAAAATAGAGCAGTGCCCAACAATAAAGTCTGTTTCTGAATTCAGCCTGAAAACAAATTATCTGGCAGTTTTTCAAATACTTTCCTCAAACAGATCACTCCAAGGACATCTGAGCGATTAAAAATGAGTCAAAATTTCATAAGCTTACAAATGTACATATACACTGTAATGCACTTATCAATTGGGGTCCCCATTCCCCACCCCCGGGACAGGGTGGGGATTTGACTTCATGTGAACTAAAATGGTGATAAACCCCCACCCCACTGGGGTTCTTAAACTTGTAAAACCCCCACCTACAGTCCTATAAGAGGGAAATTGAACAAGGCAAATCTTGAGAAATCCCCCACCCCCAAGGGCGCAACATGCTCCCAAATTTGATCAAACACCCTTCATTCCCCCACCTTGGCCCAGTCGATCCCCGGCCTACCAGGGAGATATGTGGGGGAATATAAGGAGATGGATGGGATTCTTTGCCCGACAGTAGGGGAAAATCTCCACATTGTTTTACGATCAAAGATTAGGGGGTGGGAAAATTCACAAGTTTGAAAACGATGTCACAGGGATTTTTGGCTGAGAGACACCTCACCCAGGGGGCTTTGTCTTGAGAGATTCCCCGACCCCCCGGGGAAATTCCTCAAGTTTGCTTGACTGATTTTACAATCCCCCTGGTTAGCCCGGACCACTGGGAAACCGATGACATGTGCATAGCACCATTCTGATAACATGAACCCCAGATTAGATATATGGGTGCCTATGTGTGTGGGACACGTAACAGAGTAATAAGAGCATTCATACCTACCCGAGATTTGTTTACGGATTTCCGCGCATTCTACTTGTAACTCTTCAATTCTTGCAACGATTGCCTTTCCCATGATGACTACTTCGTCAGCCATTTTCTGAGCCTGCGACAGGGACAAGTCAGCTGATCAACCAACAAAACAAGTGAGATTCGTTATTGTGTCCTGTTGGTTGTTCAATTTTCAAGATGGCCGCCGTGTTGGAATGTGGCGATGGGGAGTTAGAAATCGTCGGGGATCACGAAAAAGAATCATTTTCGGTCTTCTACGAGATGCGGTCTTTCGATGAGCTCTGTGACATAACGCTGAAAGTCAATGGAAAGGAAATCCGGGCCCATCGGGTCGTTCTAGCAGCTTGCAGTCCTTATTTTCGAGCCATGTTAACTACAGGGTTCGTTGAAAGCAATATGGGAACGATATCTTTGCAGGATTGCGACGAAAACGCAGTTGAAAAGCTAGTGGATTTCCTCTACTCATGCAAGCTTAATCTGATCGAGTCAAACGTGGAAAGCGTCCTTCGTGCTGCAGCTCTGTTCCAAATTCATCTGGTCGTTCAGAAATGTGCAGATTTCTTGGAGACTCTAATCCGAATTGAAAACTGCCTCGGGATCCAATCACTGGCAATGCAGTATTCCTTACGTAACCTTGAGTCGAAGGCGAAGAGCTTCATCAGTTGGAATTTCATGGAAGTTTCACGCGAGAACGAGTTTGTGCTGATTCCTGCTGCTCAGTTGAGCACTATTGTAGAAAGCGACCGATTACATGTGAAGATGGAAGAAGACGTGTTTGAAGCTGTGATCCGGTGGTACAAGTATGACAGAGATGAACGGGTCAAACACCAGGTAAGTCATGCTTGTGGAGACACAGAGGTCCAAGGAAGTGGGTATCCTGTGCTTCATGGGTGGGGGTGCCAGAGTACTATAGACAGACAGACAGACATGTTTTTATTTGGAGTCTTATACAATATATAGTACATCGACTACGCAATCCAAATAACTAAAAGTTACAAAAAACAAAAATTGTTACCGGTACTTAATTAATTATTAATTAAGTTGTTAATTGATTAATTCCTAGAGTATTTACTTTTTGCCGTCTTCCTCTATCCTTTTTTCAAAGCATTCGAATATATGTTTTGCTATTAGCTTTTGTATTTGAGCATTTCCGCTAGGGGGGTTTATTAGAAACATGAATATTTTATTAGGCGACATTCTGCTTATTTTTATTCCACATTCTTTTTCCAAATAATTAAGTAGCGAACGTCTTTTTTCCTGGTAAGCAGGGCATATATTTAGAAAATGGTATTCGTCCTCCATTTCTATTTTACAAATTGGGCAAATTCTTTCTGCAGGTTTCTTGAATGGTCTCGAATAACGTCCTGTCTCTATGGCTAATTTGTGGTTGCTAAGTCGCAGTTTTGTTAGAGCTATTCTGTGTCGTATATTGGTAACCTGATATAGATAGTCTTCACATTTGTAATTGTCTATCGTTTTGAATAACCGGTAGGTTCTCATTTTGTTGCTTTGGTTAGCATCTTTTCTGATGTCGTTATTTATTTCACTTAGCCATCTTTGTAGTTCAATATCCTTAAGTCGTTGCCTGATCATGTTTACAATTCCTATGCCTGCATAGTGTGCTTTCATCCAGAGTTCTCCTAATCCTATCTGTTCCAACATGGTTTTTATTTTTTTGCTCCAGAAAGTCTTGTTTTCGTTCCATTTAATATCATTGTATGCTATTTGGGATAATTTATTTTCATTTTTGGTTAAGGTTAACCAGAACTTAAAGTTCCTACATTGGGCTTCAATTATCATTGGGAACCTTCCTGTCTCAGCCCTGCACGCATTGTTATTGCAGTATTTATTAACTCCCAGCAACCACTTTAGGAATTTATTTTGAACTAATTCTGCTGGATCCTTTTCTAATTTCCCATTGCAATCAATCCCCCACACTTCACTCGCATAAAAGAGTATGGGAGATATCAGTGCATCAAATAACTTCATCGTTAATTTTATATTTTCTCTGAAGTGGTCTCCCATCTCTTTTCGTAATTTACAGAGTGCTTTAAGTGCAACTTTCTTCAACTCTTGCCTAGCGAGATTAAAGTTTCCAAAAGGACTCATTATGAGTCCAAGATATTTATAGGATTTGACATTCTCCAGTTCATCAGCCCCATATCTGAACAAGTAATTGTTTAAAGACTTACCACAGTTATTAAAAATCATAATTTTCGTCTTGTCTAAATTTACACTTAAATCGGCATTTTTGCAAAAAGATTCCAGCTTATTAAGGTTTATTTGAAGGCTTTTGGCTGATCTAGAGAAGATCACTAGATCGTCCGCATATAAGAGACAATTGATAGACTTATCACCTAGCGTAATGTCGGTTGGACTCGCCGTATTTAGGAATTTTGGTAGATCACTCAGATAGAAATTAAAAAGAGTACATGTAGGTGACAACATGCAACCTTGCTTTACCCCGGCAAAACAGGGAAATGATTCGGTTAAATTGTTATCAATTTTAATTGCCGATTTATCATTTGAGTACATGGATATTAAAACGTCTAGGAAACGTCCTTGAATGCCTTCTTTTCTCAGTTTGTCGAATAGTTTTTGTCGGGGTATACAGTCAAAGGCTTTTCTAAAGTCGACGAAGCATGAAAAGAGTAAATTTCGGTGCTTCTGTGGTTTAGATTTCACGTACTTGTCAATAAGCATTTTTAATGTGAAGATGCTATCAACTGTGCCGTGCATTTTTCTGAAACCACCTTGTTCAGCTTTCAAAATTCCTTTTTGAACCATGAAGTCGTACAGTCGATTGTTAAGTATTGATGTAAAGAGCTTGCCTAACGCAGAAAGCAAAGTGATACCTCGGTAATTTTCGACTTTGGATCGATCATCCTTTTTGTGAATAGGTACAATGAGGCCAAAACTCCAAAGAGTAGGGTATTTGCCAGTATCTAAGATTCAATTAAATAAGTTTATTAAATGCCCTTTAATGTCGTCCTTTCCGATTTTTATTACTTCATTTAATATATTATCAATACCTGGAGATTTGTTTGCCTTCAGTTTGGTAATTGCAGCTTCAAGCTCTTCATCAGTTATTGGATAATCAAGTGGGCCTTCCACTCTTTCGTTGCTGTGGGTTTCCATATTCGTCTCCGGATTTAGTATATTATTTAAAGGGGTCGCATTCTGTTGCTTAAAGTATTTATAAAACTGTTCTGTACTCACTGTTTCAGCTACAGACAGACAGACAGACAGACAGACATGTTTTTATTTGGAGTCTTATACAATATATAGTACATCGACTACGCAATCCAAATAACTAAAAGTTACAAAAAACAAAAATTGTTACCGGTACTTAATTAATTATTAATTAAGTTGTTAATTGATTAATTCCTAGAGTATTTACTTTTTGCCGTCTTCCTCTATCCTTTTTTCAAAGCATTCGAATATATGTTTTGCTATTAGCTTTTGTATTTGAGCATTTCCGCTAGGGGGGTTTATTAGAAACATGAATATTTTATTAGGCGACATTCTGCTTATTTTTATTCCACATTCTTTTTCCAAATAATTAAGTAGCGAACGTCTTTTTTCCTGGTAAGCAGGGCATATATTTAGAAAATGGTATTCGTCCTCCATTTCTATTTTACAAATTGGGCAAATTCTTTCTGCAGGTTTCTTGAATGGTCTCGAATAACGTCCTGTCTCTATGGCTAATTTGTGGTTGCTAAGTCGCAGTTTTGTTAGAGCTATTCTGTGTCGTATATTGGTAACCTGATATAGATAGTCTTCACATTTGTAATTGTCTATCGTTTTGAATAACCGGTAGGTTCTCATTTTGTTGCTTTGGTTAGCATCTTTTCTGATGTCGTTATTTATTTCACTTAGCCATCTTTGTAGTTCAATATCCTTAAGTCGTTGCCTGATCATGTTTACAATTCCTATGCCTGCATAGTGTGCTTTCATCCAGAGTTCTCCTAATCCTATCTGTTCCAACATGGTTTTTATTTTTTTGCTCCAGAAAGTCTTATTTTCGTTCCATTTAATATCATTGTATGCTATTTGGTATAATTTATTTTCATTTTTGGTCAAGGTTAACCAGAACTTAAAGTTCCTACATTGGGCTTCAATTATCATTGGGAACCTTCCTGTCTCAGCCCTGCACGCATTGTTATTGCAGTATTTATTAACTCCCAGCAACCACTTTAGGAATTTATTTTGAACTAATTCTGCTGGATCCTTTTCTAATTTCCCATTGCAATCAATCCCCCACACTTCACTCGCATAAAAGAGTATGGGAGGTATCAGTGCATCAAATAACTTCATCGTTAATTTTATATTTTCTCTGAAGTGGTCTCCCATCTCTTTTCGTAATTTACAGAGTGCTTTAAGTGCAACTTTCTTCAACTCTTGCCTAGCGAGATTAAAGTTTCCAAAAGGACTCATTATGAGTCCAAGATATTTATAGGATTTGACATTCTCCAGTTCATCAGCCCCATATCTGAACAAGTAATTGTTTAAAGACTTACCACAGTTATTAAAAATCATAATTTTCGTCTTGTCTAAATTTACACTTAAATCGGCATTTTTGCAAAAAGATTCCAGCTTATTAAGGTTTATTTGAAGGCTTTTGGCTGATCTAGAGAAGATCACTAGATCGTCCGCATATAAGAGACAATTGATAGACTTATCACCTAGCGTAATGTCGGTTGGACTCGCCGTATTTAGGAATTTTGGTAGATCACTCAGATAGAAATTAAAAAGAGTACATGTAGGTGACAACATGCAACCTTGCTTTACCCCGGCAAAACAGGGAAATGATTCGGTTAAATTGTTATCAATTTTAATTGCCGATTTATCATTTGAGTACATGGATATTAAAACGTCTAGGAAACGTCCTTGAATGCCTTCTTTTCTCAGTTTGTCGAATAGTTTTTGTCGGGGTATACAGTCAAAGGCTTTTCTAAAGTCGACGAAGCATGAAAAGAGTAAATTTCGGTGCTTCTGTGGTTTAGATTTCACGTACTTGTCAATAAGCATTTTTAATGTGAAGATGCTATCAACTGTGCCGTGCATTTTTCTGAAACCACCTTGTTCAGCTTTCAAAATTCCTTTTTGAACCATGAAGTCGTACAGTCGATTGTTAAGTATTGATGTAAAGAGCTTGCCTAACGCAGAAAGCAAAGTGATACCTCGGTAATTTTCGACTTTGGATCGATCATCCTTTTTGTGAATAGGTACAATGAGGCCAAAACTCCAAAGAGTAGGGTATTTGCCAGTATCTAAGATTCAATTAAATAAGTTTATTAAATGCCCTTTAATGTCGTCCTTTCCGATTTTTATTACTTCATTTAATATATTATCAATACCTGGAGATTTGTTTGCCTTCAGTTTGGTAATTGCAGCTTCAAGCTCTTCATCAGTTATTGGATAATCAAGTGGGCCTTCCACTCTTTCGTTGCTGTGGGTTTCCATATTCGTCTCCGGATTTAGTATATTATTTAAAGGGGTCGCATTCTGTTGCTTAAAGTAATTATAAAACTGTTCCGTACTCACTGTTTCAGCTACAGACAGACAGACAGACAGACAGACATGTTTTTATTTGGAGTCTTATACAATATATAGTACATCGACTACGCAATCCAAATAACTAAAAGTTACAAAAAACAAAAATTGTTACCGGTACTTAATTAATTATTAATTAAGTTGTTAATTGATTAATTCCTAGAGTATTTACTTTTTGCCGTCTTCCTCTATCCTTTTTTCAAAGCATTCGAATATATGTTTTGCTATTAGCTTTTGTATTTGAGCATTTCCGCTAGGGGGGTTTATTAGAAACATGAATATTTTATTAGGCGACATTCTGCTTATTTTTATTCCACATTCTTTTTCCAAATAATTAAGTAGCGAACGTCTTTTTTCCTGGTAAGCAGGGCATATATTTAGAAAATGGTATTCGTCCTCCATTTCTATTTTACAAATTGGGCAAATTCTTTCTGCAGGTTTCTTGAATGGTCTCGAATAACGTCCTGTCTCTATGGCTAATTTGTGGTTGCTAAGTCGCAGTTTTGTTAGAGCTATTCTGTGTCGTATATTGGTAACCTGATATAGGTAGTCTTCACATTTGTAATTGTCTATCGTTTTGAATAACCGGTAGGTTCTCATTTTGTTGCTTTGGTTAGCATCTTTTCTGATGTCATTATTTATTTCACTTAGCCATCTTTGTAGTTCAATACATACATACATACATACATACATCACATTATTTACCCTCGGATTTTAGAGTAGCTTGTGCAGCTAATATCTCCGAGCATTTAACCATCAGATGAGAGATAGACCACCACACCGGGAACTACGTCCCCTACTCTTTTTAAGTCGTTGCCTGATCATGTTTACAATGCCTGCATAGTGTGCTTTCATCCAGAGTTCTCCTAATCCTATCTGTTCCAACAAGTTTTTTATTTTTTTGCTCCTGAAAGTCTTATTTTCGTTCCATTTAATATCATTGTATGCTATTTGGGATAATTTATTTTCATTTTTGGTTAAGGTTAACCAGAACTTAAAGTTCCTACATTGGGCTTCAATTATCATTGGGAACCTTCCTGTCTCAGCCCTGCACGCATTGTTATTGCAGTATTTATTAACTCCCAGCAACCACTTTAGGAATTTATTTTGAACTAATTCTGCTGGATCCTTTTCTAATTTCCCATTGCAATCAATCCCCCACACTTCACTCGCATAAAAGAGTATGGGAGATATCAGTGCATCAAATAACTTCATCGTTAATTTTATATTTTCTCTGAAGTGGTCTCCCATCTCTTTTCGTAATTTACAGAGTGCTTTAAGTGCAACTTTCTTCAACTCTTGCCTAGCGAGATTAAAGTTTCCAAAAGGACTCATTATGAGTCCAAGATATTTATAGGATTTGACATTCTCCAGTTCATCAGCCCCATATCTGAACAAGTAATTGTTTAAAGACTTACCACAGTTATTAAAAATCATAATTTTCGTCTTGTCTAAATTTACACTTAAATCGGCATTTTTGCAAAAAGATTCCAGCTTATTAAGGTTTATTTGAAGGCTTTTGGCTGATCTAGAGAAGATCACTAGATCGTCCGCATATAAGAGACAATTGATAGACTTATCACCTAGCGTAATGTCGGTTGGACTCGCCGTATTTAGGAATTTACATGTAGGTAGATCACTCAGATAGAAATTAAAAAGAGTAGGTGACAACATGCAACCCAGGGTGGGGGAGGGGGGCTCACTTCGAACGCGTTAGCGTGAGTCAACTCGGGGGTTCGGGGGCATGCTTCCCCGGAAAATTTTTAAATTTAAGTCCTCTGAAATGGCTAAAAATGCATTTGAAACTAACATGATGTGGTGAAAAATATACTTTCAGCAACAAAAAGCAGTTGTTGTTGTTTTTTTTTAATTTGTTTGGTTTGTTTCTCCAGGGAATACTGGAACTGGTTCGCTTTCCTTGCATGAATAAAGAATACCTAGAAAACGTAGTCTTGAAAGATGAGCTTGTCCTTAGCATAGTAAACTGGAAGAAACTCGTGGAAGAGGCAATAACCGCCTCAGCCACTCCATCAATTAACAGAAAGAAAACAGTGTCAAAACGAAAATCCCCGGATGTGCTTTACCTGATTGGAGAACTGTCAAGTCGGATTGAAACATATGATCTTGACAGTGGAAGCTGTCATCCTGTTACAGGCATGGCACAGACAACAGGAACCGCTGTTGTCGTCAAAGAAGAGCTGTACGTTGTGCTTGGTGGTGGTACGCGGATAGAAAAATATGACGCAAAGCTGAACTCTTGGTTCCAGGTCGGCAATGGCATAAAGGAAAGCGACTGTGCTGTCTGCGAGAACATGGGTTCTATTTATGTGGTTGGAGGTGGAAAGCGCGCGAAGAGCTTCAACCTAGGTACGCGCACTTGGAATCGGCTTCCCAGTATGAGCATGCGTAGGAGCTTTCACAGCGCAGTTGGACTTCTGGGAAAGGTGTACGTGATTGGTGGAGTAACAATCCCCGGGGACCAAACGGTAGCCTCGGTTGAGTGCTTCAGTCCCGCGAATAACCGCTGGCAGGACCTTGCACCTATGAGAAAAGAACGGTTTCGTCACGAGACCGCTGTCATGAAAAATAAAATTTTCGTAGTTGGTGGACTCGATCGACAAAAAGCCGCTTTGAATTCGGTCGAGGTTTATGACCCAGCGACAAACGATTGGAATTTCATCGCTTCCACGAATCATCCACGACGTGATTTCGGTCTAGGAGTTCTACAGGATATGATGTTTGTGTTCGGGGGAGGAGGGACTAATACTATAGAATGTTATAACAGCAATTCTGACGAATGGAAGATAGTTGGAAGTCTGGCCGCGAGATGGAATACTTTCCGTTGTTTGTTGTGTCCCTTATTTCGGATTTGACTTTTTGGTTGCCGCAAATAATTGTAAAGACAAACAGAACAGTTGGAAGAGAAAAGAACTTCCATCCATTTTTTTTTTTTTGAAAAGGACCCCGTGGTTAAATAAAGTTGTCGTTGTTGCTTATTTGCCCAGTCTGTGTCCCTTATTTCGGATTTGACTTTTTGGTTGCCACAAATAATTGTAAAGACAAACAGAACAGTTGGAAGAGAAAAGGACTTCCATCCATTTTTTTCATTTTTTTTTTTTTGAAAAGGACCCCGTGGTTAAATAAAGTTGTTGTTGTTGCTTATTTGCCCAGTCTGTGTCCCTTATTTCGGATTTGACTTTTTGGTTGCCACAAATAATTGTAAAGACAAACAGAACAGTTGGAAGAGAAAAGAACTTCCATCCATTTTTTTCATTTTTTTTTTGAAAAGTACCCCGTGGTTAAATAAAGTTGTTGTTGTTGCTTATTTGCCCAGTCTGTGTCCCTTATTTCGGATTTGACTTTTTGGTTGCCGCAAATAATTGTAAAGACTAACAGAACAGTTGGAAAAGAAAAGAACTTCCATCCATTTTTTTCATTTTTTTTTTTTGAAAAGGACCCCGTAGTTAAATAAAGTTGTAGTTGCTGCTTATTTGCCCAGTCTGTATGAAATGTAATCAATCAACAGAGATAGAAATAAGGGAAAACAGATTGATCGGTAATTTTTTTTCCGAGTGTAAATGATCATGACTCCCCCCCCCCCCCCCTACCAACCAACAACATTGTTATATTGATTGTGATGAAGAGCAAAACTTTAGGTCATTAATAAAGTTGCTTTGTACATTGTGTCATCTCCATCTGTCTGAGTGTCAGTCTCTACTTTTATTTGACTATAACAGTGACTGAAAACGGCTTACAATGCAAAGAATTCACAAAAACCCACTCGACAACTTCGAGTCAGTCTCATTGTTACGTGTGTAAGTTCAATCAGCCTCAGCAGTGCCCTCTGATTCACTGCCGTTAGAGCTTCCAGAAGAGTCAATGTCACAAACATCTGCAAGGCTCAAGCCATGATCCGCGTTTCACCTTTTAGAAGTAACATGTGTTCGTTGCTTGTACTTCTTTCTCTTCCGTTGATGTACCATATCAAGCCATTTGAATTCGGATTTCCACTTCAAAAGAGTGCTACGCCTTGGGAGATTGCTCGCCATGGTTCAAATCCTCGCAAAATTTCCATCCCTCGCGCTTTAGTGCAATACCCTTTATGTCAATTTTGAAACCCCCTCTACTGAACACGGTAAATGAGTATGTACAGTACACACTACACAGCGGTTATAGTCACATGCACTCTCGTTGTTCGAAGACGCCGCCATTATGGATAACTTCGATATTACAGTGGACTTTATCAACGACCAACGTCTCGATTTATTAGAAAAATGGGAGGAAATGGAATGTCAGCTGCTAGAAACATTAGCAAATTTACCCGCAGATGGCTCCCTGCACCAAGAGCTCTCATCTGTCTTGGAATGTTATCTTTTATTGGAGACAGATATTGTGAGCATGCTGGCGAACCTGGATAAATTTGAGGAGGAAGGGAATTTGAGACAGACTGCATATTTTCCATTTACAACGGCTCTTTTAAGAGCCACAACACATATAAAGTTTTGTCCAATAACATTTGTATTTTACTCTAGTGAAATTTTATTATTTCATTTTTTTTTTTGCTCGGACAAATTTGATCGGTAATTACCGATCACCGGCCGTTATTTCCATCTCTGAATCAACATGTGCTTAGTTGTACATGTTTTTACGGTGGCATTTTAAAAAGAAGCAGGGCGCTCACGCAAATTGCAATTGATAGAGGAAGAAATTGAATCAGAAAGGCACCAAAGACACTTTTTAATCAAGAAAAAACTGAGGCTTTCAAATTGACGCTATCATCACGCTATATGCTAGCCAGTGTAATAACAAAGAACAGTAAGTTATGTATACTTCCGATGTAAGTGATCTAGCCGAGTAAAGCAATGTGATGAAAACGTCTAACTGGAAAAGCCAGCAACACGCTAGGCGATGCGGCGATCGACGAACAAACGCGAGGTGTCCGCGCTACTGCGGAATTCCGCCGGAATTCCCCCAATCGCCGATCTCTAGCACGTCAGATAGCGGCGATTAAATTCACCGTGATTCGCCTACTGTATCAGCTACGCTCGTGGCTGCAAATCACCAACTAATTTAACCAATCACATTGCGCGATTTTACCACGTCTTTTCAAAATGATGGATACGATAGCCCGGGTGTTGCGTAGAAAGGAAATTGGAGTGCACAGTGGCCACAATCCGGACTTGTGTGCTCATATCAGGTGACAACGCTATCCGCTTCCGATTTTCGCCGGCGATGAAATTCACCGCGATCGACAAAAGGCTGATAACGAGTTTCCATGGTACTGGCCTAAAGGTTAGGGTGTATATACGAATAAAATACAAGTGACACATGGGATTCCATGGTATACCACTGGAAAGCATTACAAAACTGGTATATATTCTCAATAGTAAGAATTATATGTATTTTACTGTTGATTAATAAGATAATGATAACGATAACGATAATAAAGAGAGAAGAAATGCCAAACTATAGATGTAGCAATCCAGGAAGATAGAAGGGTGAGAGCAAAAGAAGACGAAAAAGTAGAAAAATATCAAGATCTCGCGAGAGAAATTCGAAAGATGTGGGGCGTAAGGATAAAGGTGATACCCATACTGGTGGGGGCATTGGGGCGTAGACACATCCATTGAACTGATTCAGAGATCTGTACCATTGAGGTCACCAAGCTAAAGCTCCTTAGGAAAGTGCTGGAGACTGGAAATGCAGACAGGAGAGGAAAGTAAAATGAAGAACGCTTCTTGGTTTCCCTAGACAGCTGGTTGTTGCCCGGAGCCAATGAAAACTAGCTTACGCTGGGAAAATGTTAAAAATATGTCACGACATGTTTCCCACGGGTTTAGCTTTGCAGATTCTCGTCATTAAATAAAGCAAGTACGCTTCAAACATAAGTTTCATCTTTTGACTACCTTTATGTAGTTTCGGCCTTTCTTTTACAAATAACATGAATCAAATTGACGTTGACGGAAGCAGTTAACTATTCAGTCAAAAATGTTATGAGATACTATCCCTTAAAATGCCTCTGGAATAACAACAATAACAGTCAATAACAGTAACTAAATTTCATAAAAAGAAAAGTCCATTGTACACCTTTTGCCCTTCATTAACAGAAAATGGAAATTCATTTTAATCTTCGGGAATTCAATAACATCTTCGGAAGAACATATAAATTTTCATTTTAATCACCCGTTGGTTCATTTGTGCAATTATCATGCTCATACAAAGTCAATAACATCACTGGAATGTCATTTTATTTATCGTAAAGTCTATTATGTCTTCGGAAAAAACGTTAACATCAATAACACTGTCGTTTACATTTATTGAAAGTCATTACTGGCAAGTACATGACCGTCCATAATGACTGACTTTCCAAAAATGTAAACGATAGTGTAATTGATGTTAATGTTTTTTTCCGAAGACATAATAGACTTTACGATAAATAAAATGACATTCCAGTGATGTTATTGACTTTGTATGAGCATGATAATTGCACAAATGAACCAACGAATGATTAAAATAAAAATTTATTCGTGAAAATGTTCTTCCGAAGACGGTTATTGAATTCCAGAAGATTAAAATGAATTTCCATTTTCTGTTAATGAAGGGCAAAAGGTGGGGGTAAAGCTTGACTATCATTGAAAACCTTTCCATGACGTCAAATTTGTAACCCACCGGGGCCTATCCAAGCAAAGTTTTGGCGTGAATTTATAAATACCCGAAAATGCGTTCACATCAAAGACCTGTTTTAGAGGGCAAGAATTTTCCAGTAATATTACAGGGGTTATAGTTTTCGCGCCGTCATTGCTGTTGAACCATAAACGCGACATTAATTTGGGGTAACTGCCATGCACGCCAATGTGATTATCGCAAACAGCAGTCATCGTAAAGAACTCCTTTATTTTTCCCGCGGGTGGCCAGTGATGGATTCTGTGGTCATCAAATCTTGTAAGATTTATCCCCGTCAAGTTCACCCACAACGAAAACGTCTGGTCCCCGAAAGGATGGCAAAACAGTGAATGAAGATCTTGGGCAAGAAATTGCTCAATGACGTCTTCAGAAAACAGTGCCCAGGCCTCATCCATGTAAATTAAATCTTCGCGCTGGCAGTGGAACCATCCCCAGCTTAAACCTTTACTCGGTCTGAAAGGTAATTCGTTCACAAGTCTATCCATGCAGATGAAAAAGTCATCGTCAAGCCGTAGAAAATACTGAAAATTAAACTTGGCTTTAGCCCACATTATCAGGTACAAAAATCGCTCGCCCAGGATCATCGTAGCATCTTCGGTAGGCGAGAATTTGATGTCTCCGAAGGTGTTGTGTTCCGTCACGAGGTCTTTCTGTTGTTGGTCCTCGAGTTGGAGACCGTCCGTGAAGAAAAAGCATCTAACCTGCATAAAGGTGAGATAGGATTCACTTGTAACTTGAATTTTAGTGCAATTTTAAGCAGTTCGAAGAACGAGATTGAAATGTAAAAAAAAACTTGTTTTGAAACACCACCAGACAGTTGACACCCCCAAAAGGGCACTCCAGGTTGGTGGGGGGACTGTTTTGGTGTCCATCTACTAATTTTCAGCTACAAATTCCAATTTTAAACCTTCATTAAATCTTCAACATTGGCATATTTCTCTAAATTTAATCAATCCTTTGAGAAAAATTATATCTTCTCAAATATACTCAGAAATCTCCAAAAAAATTCACAAAATATCCTACAACATAGCTCCGTGAAGTGAGCCGATAGCGATTTTTTATTGCTTGAAACGCGAACGAGTTATTAACGTTAAATCCATGCTATGCGACGAAAAAACAGCGTTCAGGTGAACCTCCGCCTTAAGAGCAGTTTGAAAAAAGGTCGCAAAAAGCAATAATAAAGAAAACTAGTCATCTCGGCATCAAGGGTCAGTTTTCAGTGGCCGGAGCTGGACAAGACTCACTGCTGGAAATCAATGACGAGCTCAAGGCCCATAAAAACGTTGAGACTGAGATTGACCAAAATTCAAAGAACATGCTAACAACGGGCCCAAGCTGAGTCAAAGAGTTAAAAGCATTTTTACTTTCTACACTGGTTTTCGCCGGCATCGAGCAAGCTGTATAAACATGAATTAACAACATGCATTTCTAAACAATTCATTTTCTTTCTTTAAAAGACATTTTGTTTCCCTTACGTGGACGCACGTTTAAAAGGGCAGCGCGAAAAGTTAACCCTCTCGATGACTACACCGGAATACACACAAAGGGTTTCGCTCCCGGAGCTTTGCATGAGCAGAGCTCGTTTATGTGCATTAACGATTTCATGGGTATAATCGATCTTCGGGGGCAGAATTTCCACTCCGCAAAATACTCCATGGTATTAAGCCGGTTGAATATTCGAGAGCAAGATCTGGGAGACAAATTGAGCAAACTTGAAAATGCTCCCTCTTGTGTACTGATCGTGGAAATTGACCGTGGAGCATGCTCCGGGAGCAAAACCCTTCGTGTGTATCAACCTAAATTGCTACATTCCGATGAAAAAATTAAACATTCCAAATATGCAATTTGTAGAGAGCTCGGGCTTTTCTAGTCATTCTGTAATCATTTATATATATAGGTACGCTATGAAAAGCTGAAAGAAATATTAGAAGCAAATAAGGAAACCAACAGTAATATAATGGTTCAGTTTAAATATGTTTAAAATTATTTTACCAGTTTCTCAAAACTATAACTAAACTTCTTGAGCTACGCATAGCGAGGATTTAAAACATATTGCAAACTGAAAATATTGGGTTATCCTTCTTCAAGCTCTCCTCTTGTATTGTGGAAAGAATAGCCCAATACAGATAATGAAAATGTGAAGCTTGTAAGATGTGGCTTGGAGTGACAAGTATACCTCACAAATTAATGTGCGGAAATGAAATCAAATGAAGAATGATCCTCGCAGTTGTGAACACAATTTATGCAAATGCGAAAAGAAGCCTGAAAAAATTCAGGAGCTCAACGGGGTTTAAACCCGTGACCCGCGATACCAACTAACTGAGCTATGAAGCCACTGACGTTGGGAGCAGGTCAATTGTGCGAAGTCACGAGTTCAAAGCCACTCATTGGGCACTAAGGCCACGTGTTAGCGGGCATTACCCTTAAATCTACCAAATAAAGTTTGGGCCTGAGCATTAGCTTTTGCATGCCTCGGCAAAAGTTTTCGTCTGGCTATGGCCCGGAAAAACTCATTAACGTACCTTTCCAAAGCACTTCTGCCACCAAGTTCTCCTAATGGTATATCGCCTGTCGTGTCTGTAACTTGCGGTTGGAACAATCACCAATAGGAGCACGTGAGGTTTGTTGTCTTCTTCTCTCAAATCCGCCAACGGAACCGACGTTATGTTGGAATAAACTGATTTCTCTTTCAGTCTATGCTCCTCACCAGCATTTTCAAACATTTTCTTTAAGGGTAAAAGACGGCTATCTTGCTTGGGACGTGTTGTCGTGACGGATGTTACAACTGCTTGCATTTGGCGTTTTTTCAGTTCATCAAAGTTGCTGTAGTGGCCAGCCATCGACGTGAAATCGGCTTTGAGATGTCGCTCAGATACGCTTCCAAGTAGTTCCTTTATGGGTTTTAGCAACTTGTCGTAAGCCAAATGGCTGATAGGTTTCTTGTCAGCGACCGACTCACGAAAGCCGCCGTTGTTAATATAGAACACCTGGATCACGATGAATACTAGACAGAGAGCAAAAGCACCAAAAAGGTGGCAACGTTGAGCGTTTATAGAATGGATGCCTTGCCTTAACAACATTACAAATTTGACTCAAAACCTTGGTCACTTATTGAAAAGGCCTATGTTAGAGAAATAGTTTATAAAGCGTCGGTAGCAAGTTACAAGATAACAGCCACGGACAAACGTGCTTCAAGACAAGTTCGGGGGTTCACGCTCTGCGACAGAAACAAAACAAGGAAACTGCAAATTAATGGGACACATCAACCACGCGGCCTTCACGTAGATGTCCGAACTATTTGAATTGTGTTGTTAAAGGCGTTTCAGCGTCAACAAAGCCTGAAAAAGTGTTTAAACTTCCCTTTCCACATTGTTAGCTGTGCGCGTGCGCACTAATCGGTCTCTCAAAGACGTATGGACCCGGCAACATTAAGAAACAAAATATGCTTTGCTACATACAGGGGGTGCGGCTGCTTAAACATCTAAAAATTTCCCAAATGTTGAGTTTAAATTGGCAATTAAGGAGTAAAAAATTAAAAAAATATGTAGTAATTTGGAGAGAGGAATGAACCCAACCGCCTGGTCACGGTTGTAGCTAACAGTTTTTTTCAGTCTGGTTTTGAAAATAACCCGTTACAACCTTACCCGGCTTTTCACTTCACCTAATCTCAATTCTATCTCCATTTTATGTGGCGTAAGTGTTTAAATTTTCAAACGTGATGACAGAAACATGAAAGAATGTTCTTGTACATGGACATTTCCATGGATTTATCAGTGGTGTGATAAATATAAGATTTAAGTGCACCTAACCCCCAAATTTTTTTCATTTTAAACGATTCGTCTCTGAATTGGAAGCACAATCGTGAAAAACTTTTTTGATACGGTTGAATCTTCACTTTTCTGTGCCCCGGTAAAGTCTCGAAATTACGACCAAAAGCGCCGCCATTTAGTTTCACGACCGAGTTATGAGAGAATGGGTTCAGCGGTTGTATGACGTCATCCCGGGAACGGAAGTTCTGTTGCGCTTACAAAGTTCTTTGAAGGAAACTCAATAATTCTAACTCTGAGGGCAACTATATAAGACATGATTTTAACTGATAATTTATATTCATAGTATTTTCACATGTAACATTTCTCTCCTAAGAGAAGATTTGATGTTTTGCAAACGAATGAGCCAAAAACAGACCGGCTGTTCCTGAAATAAACATATTCCCATCGGCTGATCTTATAAGCATTTTATGCCCTTTGATTGAAAACAGAAAATTCCAATGAGTCCGTTCAGTGAAAAGATCTCCTCTTTAAACCTCGTTTATTGTATAGTGATGCAACCCAAACATGTGCGTGTACCATGTTTTCAATGTATCGTGATATTCGGT